>VXAB01005380.1:1022439-1061531 GCA_013399175.1 Odontophorus gujanensis
CCTCAGTTTGTGACCATTTACCCTTGTCCTGTTACCATACACTGCAGAGAAGAGTCCAACCTTGTGCCTTTGCCTCCTGCACCTTAGACATTTATAGATGTGGATGAGATCCTCTCTGAGTCTTCTTTTTTCAAGACTGAACAGTCCCAGGTCTTTCATCCTTTTCTCATAATGGAGGTGTTCCACGCCCTTTATTATCTTTGCAGCCCTCTGCTGTACTCTTTTGAGGAGATCCTTGTCTTTTTTGTACTGGGGATCCCAGAACTGGACACAGTACTTCATGTGAGGCCTCAGCAGGACAGAGTAAAGGGGGAGGATCACTTCCTTTACCTGCTGGCCACACTCTTTTTAGTGCAACCCAGCTTTTGTCACCAGCATTTTTACAAAGGAATTAGCGTATGCCACCATAAATCTCAGTTCTATAATTATGTATTTAGGCCTCTTTTGAAATTGTTTCTAACTGAAATCACAGAATCATTAAGGTGGGAAAAGACCACTAAGATCACCTAGTGCAACCACCAGCCCATGTCTACTGTGTCACTAACCTATGCCCCTCAGTGCTGCATCTAGCCTTTTCTTGAATGCCTCCAGGGCCAGTCACACCATCAACCCCCTAGCCAGCCTGTGTCAGTGCAATCCATCATTCAGAGAACAAATTTTTCCTAATATCCAACCTGAACCTGTCTGTTGCAACTTGAGACAACTGCCTCTCATCCTATTACTGTTACCTGGGAGAAGAGGCCAACACCCACCTCGCTACAGCCTCTGTTCAGAGTTGTAGAGGGTGATAAGTCTCCCTTGAGTTTCCTGTTTAGCACCTGCACAGCCTGAGCTGGGCACAAGAGTGCCCGGTGTCACCCAGAAGGGTGACAATAGAAGGTACATTTTTTTTCTAATGTCCATGTCACCTTAATAGGCACCAGACTTGACACAGTAGAGGAAAAAAGTACAGTTGCATTTTTGGAGAAATTAATCTTTTCTTTTAGGTAATGTAGACATCAGCATTACAGTTGTAAGGAAAGACTATGTTTAAGAAACAACCAACATTCAGGCTTGTAAGCCCTTTTTTATCAGATATGAGGATAAAAATGCCTCTAACAAAATCTCTTTATTATTTTACTGAGGTAGTAAATACTCTGAAGAAGAGATGGATGGACTTTTCGGTGTGCTGTCCTGGGGAAAGAGAAGACTGCTGGGGGCTGTCACCTGTTGGATGCTGGTACAGTGTCTGCCTAACTTTCTGGTGATGCTTGATGAGTGCTTCCTTTCCTTAGCCTGAAGTCGCAAAGATAATATCACTCTTTATCTGCATAGAAAACTGAATGTAATGTGATGAGACTGTGGTCCAATATTGGTTCAGTTCTCTGTTTTCTAAAAGAACACGGAAGTTCTTTATGATGTTTTAAAACTAAGGGGTACTATTGTGTGCAAGACCACTTTAACTTTTCCAATCTGCAAAATGATTCTCAGGTAACTCCCTTAGGATGGACCATGTAGACTGTTGTATTTGATGTTCTCCTTCAAAATTAGTAAGTCGTTTTCTCTTTACATGGTGAATTGTCCTAAGCTCCAGGGTTTCTGTAAATAATTTATTTAGAGTACAAAGAGATGCAGTTTGTCACATTAAAAAAAAATAAATTAATGTATGATCTCATTGATTTTCTTATCCTATTTCTAACCAACCTCCTTTTAATTTCAATTTTTGTATTTATTTATTTTATAGTACCAAATATTATATTTCCCATATTATGAGCCCTGAGAAATTGTTGAAAAGTCTAAAGGTATCCCACAGTTTTAATCCATTTTGTTGGAGATGGCTGTTCACCAAATCTGACAGGGCTGATGGGGTGAGCAGGCTCCCATCCCGCGTTCAGTGCTGTGTGGGCAGTTCGCTTCCCCCTAACTCCCCAATGAGCACCACACACCTCTGCTAATGGTTGCTGGATTAAAGTTCTGTGGAGACAGATTCTCAATTTTCATATTCTTCAAATGTTTATTTTTATCACTTCTTCTCTTCAAAGTTAAATACTTTTTTCCCATAATGGAAATCATAGCTGTGTCTGGAGTTTACCAATTCTTTTCTATAAGCCAATTTTTTCTATAAGACCATTTATATTTTCTTCCCATGTTTATTTACTGAGTGAGAGAAACAGGAGGTCTGTCTGTCAATTCAGCCAAACTCCAAACATTTACCCTGCGAGTGGTTTTGATGCAAAATAATAAATTCTAAAAGTTTTTACTGGTGTTACAATTTCACAAAGGTTAGATTTTCTGGCTGGTATCACTTGTAGCCCATTGAGCCTGAATCCCTTCTGATTTAGTTTCAAATGACTCCTGATATAAATATCTTCAGGACTCTTGCCAAGAGTCAATACATATACTTCATTGTCCTTCATTTCAGCCAAAAATTTCTAACGTGTCTTTTGATTGTTTTGACTGATGACATTGCTTTTGAAGGATTTGTAATATACAATAAACCGTGATATGACACTCATTCAAAACACAAACTTCCTCAGTAAACTTTTATTTCTAAACTTATCATTTGTATATAGATATTATTTTAATCTGAATAGATATGGAAATAGTGTGACCATGTGAGCAAAATGTCCCTTGCCACATGTTCTACTTATCTGAGGATCCTGCTCTGGGTAGTTTGGTTTGGTGTATAATGTCAGGCCTTCTGACCGAAATCACCAGCAGCTCATAAAAGACAATGCAAGAGTTAAAATCTGCAATTTTTATTTTCCTAACTTTTTTTTTTTTACCTGATCTCAAAAAATGGGATAGAATTTAAGGTAGATTTCAAGCTGGAGGGTTAATATCTGCATCGTCTAATACAAAAGCATCTAGAATGACTGCAAGGATCTAGCAGTAGTTCATAATGAAGAACTGAAAGCATTCAAAACTAGGAAATTTCTCTGAGTTTTTCATTTCCTATTATCCCCTGGCCTTCCCCAAAATGATTGTATTTGGAATGTGTTCAAGTGTTACGGTTTTGTATAAAATTATTGTCAGATAATGAATTGCCAGGAAAGAATTATCAGCGTGCTAATGGAATTGTTCAGGTACTCCTCAGGCACGGTCAGCAGAAACTGAGCTGAAACTAATTTTGAGTCTTCCCCACTATTGCAGATTTAGTGTCCTGTTTTAAATTGTTTGTACTGAAGACTGCTTGGCAGCTGACTCCTTTGGGAATCCCTACTAAAATGAAATGTATTTTTCATAAGGCCATCCCAGGGAGCAAAATTTTAAGTAAACATACATTTTAAATGAGTGAGCAATTGTCTACTGGAAAACTCTGCATAGAGCTTTATTTTTGGATGTATATGTTTTTGTATGAGTATGGGGAATTACACACACAGTCTGCACGTGGAGACTAGAACAGGATGGTTAACCATTAATGTTCCTCTAAACACGAACTTGCAGGCTAAATTAGTAAGCCCTATAGGAGGGATATTCTTTGCATAACAACATTTTAACAGGAGTTACATACAGTTACCTGAAGGCAAGAGTATATTTGGAATATTTTGGTATACTGATACGCATTTGTGTGACATAATTCTTATAGCCAACATTCAACTGTGTAGGTTAGTTTGTTTAAGGTTTGTCAGAGATGGCAAAAATTGATTTGTTTAATATCTTGTGACACTAAATATCTATGGGATAGGGGATAGGGGAATCTACACCTGAGCTAGTTATTCTAGGCTCCCTTTTTAGTCAGCAGGAGAAGTAGATACTTTGGAAATGTATTTGAATGGTTTATTTTTGTTCTTTGCTTAGAGAGAACTCTGATGAGACATTTCAGTCCCTGGACGCTGTAATCTCCTTTGACTGTGCACAAAGTATAGGGTAGCTGGTTCAGATCTAGATGTCTGTCTCCTGATGCAGTGATGGAAACCTAACAGTGCTGACTAACAAGATATTTGTTTTTCCTTTGTAATAACATTTTGCAGTTATATTTTTAATATTAATAATTTGATAGATTCAGTTTAGTTTGATATAAGTGGGAGGATTTGACTTGAGTGATAAAGGAAGAGATTGCAATAAATTATTCAATGCTTTCCTCCTTATTCACTTCTTTAGTTTAATAGAGCTACAAATAAAGACATTTATATATGTGTGTATATGTGTATTTAGAAAAAAAGTCTTTGGGACAAGGTGAACAGAATGATTTCTTTGTTGCTCTTTTATACTCCAAATCAAGTTTGCTGCATGATACCTTTTCTGAATGAATTGCATCAGTCAAAAAGAATAGGTTGCAAAATACACCAAAGAGCAGAAATAAAATGAAAAGATTACCTTCAGATCCAGACTCTTCATCCTTTTAAATCCTCTTGTATTTTTAGGGAAACTCAGACCTTACCTTCTCTCTACAAAAAATAACCACATTAAAATTAGCAGCACTAGAAGGCGAAGTAGGGGATGATTGTAAAGATTTTATGCACACTGCAGAGCACATCCTGTACTCCTGACAACATTTAAAATTGATCAGCAAGTCACAGTATGGGGCAGTTGGATTCTTTGTTAAAAAGAATAAGCAATTGTACATGTAACTGAACTCTATTATTAACGAGTCCTCCTTAAAGGCACATACAGTTTCAGATATATTAATATCCTTGGTCTTGCACTGCTCTGGAGTAGAAAAATGAATTACTTTCAAATTAGATGCCATCAAGAGAAAGCTTGGAAGTGGCAGGGATTAGTCCACCTTTCACATAGAATAGCTGTGAAGAGGGGGAGTTCTTCATGTGCCAGGTGCTTGTTATGTGCTGCACCACTGCCTTCTCTGCGAGGGTTTGGTGCAGCAGATCCTTCTGCAGTTTGGTGAAGGACTGGAAATAAAGGAAGGAATTCAGAGGAAAAAGTTGTGGAAAAGATAAAGGTTTTACAATACCTCAATCTTCCAAGTTTTTCTTACCTCTATGTCCTGTACTTTTTACATTGCTTCTATCAATATCTGAAATAACATCACTATCCAGGAAAGAATTCATCTCAAATACAACAAATTTGTACAAAATTAGAATACTCAGTGAAAAACTGGGCATCATCTTTATTTTAGGGAACAATTATTCGCAGTGTCTTTAAATGCAAAAAATGTCATTGCACGAAATATTTCTAGAATTCAGCCTCCCTGCTCAGTGTGAGGCTGGACAGGCCATTCTCCTTTGAGCATGCATACTTGTCACAGAAACTACAGTGCAAGATGACAACAGATGATTCTGAGCTGGGCACAAGGAGCAAAAGAAAACCTGTCCTTGAGTGGTTCCTATTTTCCTGACACTTCTTTTTTTTTTTTTTTTTTTTTTTTTTAATTTTCCCCCCCTCTTCCCCCCCTTTTTTTTTTTTTAAATTTGCCCCCTCTCATCTCCCAGTTTTTACTTTGTAATATTACAATTTCTGCTTAGCTGGACAAGGGACAAAGACAAAAAAATAAAATGTCATTCTTGGTTATACCCTACCATCTGATTTTACAGTTTGCTCTTGTATTTGTGTTTGTTGTGATTGATGCACCTGTTTGATAGTGTAATAGAGAGATGGAAGGACTAGTTGTAGGTAAGCACTGATACAGTAATTCTGACTACTACATGTAGTATAAATTTCATATTGGACTTGATGTATACAATGCATTTTCAGTATTTTCAGCACCTATTTCATTTTTCCCTCATATGAGAACTAACTAAATTGAGCATTTTTTTTACAGTAGGAAACCCATGTAGGTCATCAGATGATTGATCTCCTTCTTTCTCCTGTGATACATTTTATTTCTTAGCAACGTGGCAATAGCATGAGACCATGACAGCCTTTCTAAAGTGTGTACGTTAGTGAACAAAAAGAGAGAGTATGAAATTTCTGATCAAGGCTCTGAGGGACTGTTACACTGATGGTGTATTACAAATGATAGAGTACATTGTAACCTAACAAAGGCATGTCTGCTCACTTCCAGCTGATGGTGCCAAACAAAACTCAGTGGTAGCATTTTGAATTGTTAATTGTGCTTCTCTGTGCTGAAATCCTTGACCTAAATATTTATGAGGGAGTCAGTTCGACAGTGCACTACATTGGTGCCCTGCAATCTGGCCATGTAACAAAGTGTAAATGTGATTATTCACATGCTCCCAGAAACAATGGCTGTACCCGGGAGTGGGAAGTATCAGCCCCTGCATCCTGGGGCTTGTCTTGCTCATTTTCTGTTTTTCATTCACTCTCTGCAGATCAAACATTCCCTGAAGTGTGGAAGAAGGCAGGAAGAATGACACTTACTAATTTGAATTTCAGAACACACCTAAACCACTTTCTGATCTCCAGGTAAGTGTCTGTGAGCCACTTGGCTTTGACATTTGTTAAATCTTAATCACTTATCTTTTTGGTGCCAAGCTCCTGTATGCAGACCAAAGAGCAACGTGTGCATGTGCATGTGTTTGTGGGGGAGGGAATACTTTGTTTATACAGAAGATGTGAAGTGA
Organism: Odontophorus gujanensis; assembly: GCA_013399175.1. NCBI lineage: Eukaryota > Metazoa > Chordata > Aves > Galliformes > Odontophoridae > Odontophorus > Odontophorus gujanensis. The sequence continues at coordinate 1,028,904 of VXAB01005380.1, forward strand.
AAACAGCATCACTCTGGGAAAAATGAGGTCAACTTATGAAAAAGGAGGAAAGATTGGTTGACCACTGAAAATCTTAAACTACTGGTGTCCTGGCACAGTTTCTCTACATGGGGACTCAAGAAGGAAACATCTGGGAACATTTAATTTACTAATTTAGATCAGACATTATTTTTATGTGTTCATTTTCTTCCTCCTCCCCCCTGACAGCTGTTAAAAAATACCCTCAGGCATGTCATTGGCTCTATCAAAGTCCTTTCTTAAGCAGTAACTGTCAACTGTAAAGGGGAAGGAAAACAAACAGCATATTCCAAGTGTCAGTGATAACTAAAAAAGTTGTCTCTGTGAAGATCTGGTTATCTCTGAGCTGATTTGGAATGTATTATCCATGCAGAGAAACATGATATTGACCACATAATGGGTATATTTGTATTGACCAGTGGCTCTTCTGCTTTAGATGCCTCATCATAATTACAAACACTCCAAAATACTTCCCATGCTATCACCTACACTTAAAAACAAGTTCATTTAAATTAGGACTGGGTTCCTTCTTTTGGAAATATTTGAACCAGTGAGGTTTGTCCTCTTGAACACTTGTGGGAGGTTTGTTGTATGTGGTCTTTCTAAAATACTCTATATGCCAAGAGGGATACAAGAAGCTAATCACCTATTTCAAGCTGATGCTGGATTATCTCACTGTCTGTTTTATTTATCAGAGTGAGACACAATCTCATACAACAAAAGTTAGGAGACTGAGTTCCTAGTAGAGTCAATGGAAGTGCTGGAGCACCTCTGAAGAGTCACTTGTGTGATCTGTCACCTGGGACAGTATAATTATGCCCCACTGTGTTTGGCTGCAGCTTAAATACAACCAACAAAGAGCACTTCTATCAGTGTCATGGTGTGCTTACTAATAGCAGTGTCAGATGGCATATTTTATGTTCAATTATATAGCTGAACAGTTATATTCTTATTATATTCAGTTATATATGTTTTATGTTCATGTGAATATAGTTTAATGCATGAAATGGAAAGAATTCCCAGTCTTGCTGGCACAGATACAATGCAGGAGCTGAGGCAGATTTACAGTTAGCATTTTGCACACAATTGATGAAGGTGGAAACTGAGCAGAGTAGAGGTGTGTGATCCCTTAAACATACTTTCCATTGCATCCTTCTGCATCCCATTAACCCTGGTCTGGAACAGGATGGTCTTGGATGATCTTAGGGACACTAGTGAACATGGTGGCAATGGGTTGACAGTTGGACTTTATGATCTTAATGATCTTTTCCAACCTTAATGATTGTATGATTATATGATTCTATGAGCTCTTAGTAGTCTTGAACTGTGTGAAATACTGTTGTTGGGTATAGCAACCTTGTCTAGCTTCAAAAATAAACGAAGATGTGCACAAAAGAGGTTAGTTTGTTATTCATATACTAGGTGAGCAGTGCAGCAAAACATGAGATATCGGAAAAGTCTTACAGGTAGCAGTGGAGGTGTTTGCATGTGGAGGCTGTGAAGCTGCTGTAACTAATCTCTAGTATGGAGAACCATGTTTATAGGACCTGTTATGTGGGGCTGAGTTGAAGTTGTGGCTGCTGAAAAAGGGAGATGTTGACAGCAGCTGAGAGAGGGTATGGAGTGTGCATCTGAACCACACCAAGGAGGTAGTTTGCTAAAGAGTTCAGTTTGGGCTGTTTTTCTGTAAGGTCAGAACAAAGACTTCTTGGTTTCCGTCCTACTGTTCTCTGGCATCTCTGACACAGCATTGTTTTAGCAGCAAGGAGGAGTGGGGGCAGCTCTGTCAGCAGGGCAATCCAGCAGTTGTGATTGCTGCCAATTACTCTGACATCCTTCAGGAAGGGCTTGTTTACCTGAAGAGTTTTCTTCAGCAATTTCCCACTTCAGAACAGAGCGTGATGATTTTCACATGTGTGCTGTGCACTATTTATAGTTGAGCAGCAAGAAAAAGGCTCCTAGCAGAACTGGCACAGTTATTTGAAGCAATATAGGATTTTTCCTCAAACCTGGACTTAATAAACACAGTTTATGATGTACATTTTTAATGTGATTAATCATGATCATTAATTCATATGAATTCTTACTATGTTAAGAAAGTGAAAAACCGTTGCCTGACAGGTGTAATAATGGACAGGGGAAGTACATTCCTGAATCACTGTTTTACATACTGTGGACACTTTGTTTTTCCTCTCTGTATTCAGGTCCCAGAGATTACTCTGTCTTCATAAGAGCATTGGATAGAGACAGATAGAGGTCAGGAGGCACTGGAAAAGAGAATGTCACCTGCAGTGTGCAACAGTGTTTTTTGTAATAGTATCTAATGTGCATTCTTAATGTTTTTGAAGAGGCAATTTGTCAGCTATTTTTCAGTCTGTAAATGCATATATAGTATTTTATGGCATTCCTAGAAGATAGTCTTTGTCTCAGTGCAAAAATTGGGTCTTAAGAAATGTATGGTGTAAAAGTCTCTCACTGCTAGAGAAATGCTGTGCTTGGGAAATAACAATTGGCAGTGGATTGTGTGGAGCTCCTTGAATGGAACTTGGAAAAGTTTTAATACCTCCCCTGCAGCCTTCTAGAAATATGTTCTGTGTCCAAATAAGGGAGAAAACAGGATTATCTTTAGGTCCATGGAGCATCAATCACATAATATTGTAATCCACACATCAAAACAGAGACCATCATGACAGGAATCCAAGTTAGACTTTCCCCTTCCTCCTTCCCACCTAACTTTCTTTTTCCCTTTTCTACACAGTGTCTGTATATCCAGCAGGGCAGAAATGGCCATTTTGAGAAGTAATCTGCAAGGAAATGGGCAGATAAAGAAGTAGTGCCTTCACAGAATCAAAGAATCACAGAATTGTAGGGGTTGGAAGGGATCTGTAGAGATCACTGAGTCCAAACCCCTGCCAAAACAGCTCCCTAGGCCAGGTTGCTAAGGTAGGAATCCAGGTGGGTCTTGAACGTCTCCAGAGAAGAAGACTCCACCACCTCTCTGTGCAGCCTGTGCCAGTGCTCCATCACCCTCACTGTGAAGAAGTTCCCACACACATTTGTGTGGAACTTCCTATACCTCAGTTTGTGACCATTTACCCTTGTCCTGTTACCATACACTGCAGAGAAGAGTCCAACCTTGTACCTTTGCCTCCTGCACCTTAGACATTTATAGATGTGGATGAGATCCTCTCTGAGTCTTCTTTTTTCAAGGCTGAACAGTCCCAGGTCTTTCATCCTTTTCTCATAATGGAGGTGTTCCACGCCCTTTATTATCTTTGCCCTCTGCTGTACTCTTTTGAGGAGATCTCTGTCTTTTTTTGTACTGGGGATCCCAGAACTGGACACAGTACTTCATGTGAGGCCTCAGCAGGGCAGAGTAGAGGGGGAGGATCACCTCCCTTGACCTGCTGGACACTTCTTCTTAATGCACCCCGAGATTCCTTTAGCCTTCTTGGCTACCAGAGCACACTGTTGGCTGAAGGCCAGCCTGTCATCCACCAGGACACCCAGGTCCCTCTTCTCAGAGCTCTTCTCCAGCAGGTCATCCCCCAGCCTGTACCATTGTACAGCCATGCTTCAAGCTATACCCTGAAGGATCTTATTCTCGATGACAAGCACTTATTTATGCAGGAGGTTGTAGCACTGGGTTACAAATGAGTTGACTGAGACAGTTGGCAAGATAGCTGAACCTTGAACCCCAGTGCATTTGCAGTGCTGTCAAAGGTAAATGCCCTGAGTGCCCATGCTGCCAGGTCTTGCAACATCCTCTGAGATGCTCTGGAAAATTATGTTCCATTTCCCAGGTTTGCCGCTGTGTCATTCTGCTCTGGGGACCCTCATGGTGTACCTGGGCCTGCATTCACTGTCAGGTTTGCCGGTGCTTGATGGAGGGCCTGGCACTGGCACCTAAAAGCCTTCAGCATAGAGTCAGACAGGATATTCTGGAAGCTCCCAGGAGCTTTCTGTCTGAGCAGCAGAGATACTCCCTCTCCCACATCACAATTCTATTTTTATTTCAATGGCAGAATACCAAATTCAAGGTGAACCCAGCTCTAGATGTTCTTTTTTCCATCTTTAAAATACATCAGACTAAACTTTCCAGGGCCAAATAAGGCACGTGGAATGTGAAACCAAGACTGAGTTTTCCACATGGAGTCAGGATCTAGCTAGAGAAAAGAACATATTATATATAGTAGGAAATGGGTACTTGACAAAAGAGGTGTGGTATGTATTTGCAGAAGCTTCAGACTGAAAGCTGAGCAGATTTGCGGTCAAGTCAGGGTGCATTTCAGTAGAAAGGCTTCAGGTGCACATTCCTGAGGCGGAGAGCACACACTTCTTAAATCCATTTTCCTACTTGAAATAAACCTGCACTTACAGCTTGAAGGTCTGTCATGTACACCTTGCCTATAGCAGGATGTATGTGGGATTTGAATGGGATATTATCAATGAATGCATAAAGTAGAGACAAATAATAAGAGACCATGTTGAAGGGAAAGGAAATGGCGTTCAGGAGGGCAAGGAAGACAAGGGAGAATGGGAGTAGCTCAACAAAATCACATAGCAGAAGGCAGCTCCAAAACTTCAACACAATTATTCTTGGACCCTGTCATCATAGCTGTATTGGCATGTGGTCCAGTGACTGGTAACAGGAATAATGATTAGAGTACCAGTTGATTGTGGTTGTGTACTGCTCACCACAAGGTTTCTCCTTCCTGTCACAAAGTATATGTATTTGTTTTTAAAAATAACTTTATAACCTCTCTCAAATACTATTTTTGGTGACACTGAAGAAATCCTGTCAAGGAAGTAAAGCAACTTTTAAAAGTCTTTTCTCATTGTGCAAGATGTTATGAGGCGAAAATGAGTCCCTAATAGACCACTTGCAAGAAATGCATAGATTTGTTCATAGGCAAATACAGAAATCTGTACTGACAAATGTAATCTTATGACATCTTTTTCTAGTATAAATATAAGAATGTGAGTGAGATTGTTTTGAATGACTTCTGAGAATTTAAGCACACAGTAACAGGTAAAATATCAGCTGCTTTAACAATAGGTATGCCTTGTTACTCTCCACTGTTTGCAAGAACAGGAAAAGTGTTTTAAGAAAGCAGAGGACTTTCAGTCTAAGTTCTGGGTAAACTCAGCGCCTTGCCTTCCAACTGTTCATGGATTTGAGCCTCCTGACAGCTGTGTGTGCAGAATTTCTATTGACCTTGATAATACTTTTCCACGAGATGGTGAAGTCTAACAGCACATTTGTGTTATCAATGTACTATTAAGACCTGACATAGAAGGACATCATAAACTTAATTAAGCATCTCTGTGTTGTTCTTATAAATGTTAGAGTAAGAAGTTATAAGCCCTTGGATGCTATCACAAAGCAGGGAACGTATGTTGCTAGTTAGGTTAGTGAGGGCAGGGACCACTCTGTCTTAATGGTCCAAGGTCTAATTTTCATTATTTCAGCTATCTGAGAACCTTAGAAATATATTCTACACAGATTGCTTAAAGAAATTTCCTTCATATGGTATGCTGATACCTATATTAAGGTTATAGGTTTGTTCATAACTGTACTGGTATTAACAGCATTATATAAATAATGACCTGAAAAATTCAGTGTGGGAAAGAAAGTGAAAATAATTGCTATTTGTGAAATAATGGATGTGCCAGAGCTAAGAGCTGCACGATAGAGAAATGTATTTTATTTTACTTTATAATGTGAAGAAGCAGAAAACTGTTGAGCATGCAGTAACCTGAGAAGCCAATGCAATATGGACTATTCACAAAAACATTCACATTTTGTGGGTGTAATCAATAATTAAATTCTGATCTTTTATTTTGGAGCTGTATGATGAAATGAAATGTCTGGACAGAAAGTAGAAGTCTACTGCGAGAGATCTGTGAATAAAGTATATATCTCCAGTTTCTGTTTCTCTGATATACTCAGTAACATACCCCCTAGCCAAAGGAATTTTGAATTCTTGTTTATGGCAATCATTTTCCTTTCAATTTTCATGCTTGATTTACATTGTAATGACCTTAATGAAAGTCTGTGTTTATCACCACAGTCTAGGTAACTGAGCAAGCATAAGAAATTGCATACTGGTTGATAAAAATACTTTCTGTGCAATATTTATGAGATCCACTAATTCAAAAGTGTGTCCTAAAGCAGGATCAGTACAGAAAATGCATCCAGTTGTTTAGGTAACCCCTTAAACTTTCTGTCAAGCAGGAAAATCTCTGTGGGTTTGTTACTCATTGTCTAGCCTGCCTTACGCACAGAAATATTTCTCTCACCTCTACCCTAATTCTTATTGCAATCCTTTCCCCTTTCCAGGGTTGTGGGAAGCAATTAATTACCATCATTCACAAAAAATTCTTCTAGACTTTGAAAACTCCTAGTTTATTCCCTCCTGGATTCCGCAACTCAGGTCTCATGCTAGATCATCTTTTTGGGAAACTCACTCTCATTTCTGTTCTTGGAACTTTCTCTAGATATTTGATATATTCCTTGACATACTATAACCTGCAGCGATCACATGGCACTGGGTGAGGGATTTCCAACTCTGAATAGAGTTGAAGGAGTGTTCTGTGTATTTAGTATACAACATGCTCGTTTTCTCTAATCTAGCACTATTGCTCCTCATGCAATTATACAGTGTTACTGTTTGCTTGTTATCTATTCCATCAATTCCAACTCCAGATTCTTTCTTTCTTTATTCTTTTTTTTCACGATTGAAAATAAATAAATATTTGCCCTTTCAAGACTTCTAGAATCTGTATTTCTCAAGCTGCTAAACATAACTGTTTATGTCTATGAAACTTTTCTGTATCTCAGTGCTGAATTACATGATGCCTAACCAATATAAATGCTACTATAGGATCTATGCAGTTCTGCTTTTATTCCTTCTATTTCTAGTCTGATTTTCACCCTTCTATTTATGATCTTATTGCGATTGTCTATGATATAAAACTTGATCTTTTAAAGAAAATGTGAAGGAAAAAAAATCACTGATCATTTTCAAGATACAGTGGTAATACTGTACTTATGATACAGTGGTAATACTGTACCTGTGATATCCTAAGAGCATGATCTAGAAGAGGCTGTGGGACAAAGCAATCTCTTTTATTTGTCCAGTGAATGCAGCTGGGAAATAAAGGCAGGAGATGGGCTTCTAATCCCAAGGGCTTATCTTTTTTTTTCACTATTATGGAAGTCAGTTTTATAAAAGGTGTCACTTCTCTCCACAAATCTTTCCTCAAACTGAACTTTAACTCGCTTTCAGTTAACTGTATTTTCTTGTACGTTATTACCTTATTCATTTTTTCTCTTGTTAATGATGCACTTGAAAGTGATTTCTCATGATGCTTTATTTACTTTTCAGATCGTATCATAGCTATGTGCCTGAGCTGACAGGAGGATTTTTTTTTTCCTCTCCTGTTTGTCCTATCTTTTTTATATTTGTCTTTAGTAATTTGGATCTATTTACATAGATCATTTACTTTTTTATGTGTCTTTCTTGAATATTAAGTCATTGAAGAATCCATGATCAGGCCGGACTAATCTCCTCAAACACTTGATATCTTTCCATCAGTTGGAGGTAGCTGATGTGGTGCAGATGCTCATGGCAGGATGAGCCCCTCATCTGAAGCTGAGGGTGAAGTTTTCAAGAACTGCATGTGGTAAAAAATAGAACTTGAAGGAAAGCAAATGAGACATGAGGACTGATATTCTTGAAGGAGAAGGAATGATCCTGATTCATTTTATTTTAATATATTTATCTTTGGTTCTCTATAAAATAGTACTAATATAATAAAGTGTTGTTAATTACCAAAAGTGCAACTTACTGATTCACTGCTTTTCTTTTTCCTATGTGAAATGTGAAGAAGAACTTAAAAAAAGAAAAAGGTGCTCATACAGTGGACTTCAAGGCAGATATCTAGATGAACGTGATTGCTTGTTTATATAATTATGAATTTAATGATTTTGTAAAAAATCAACACAAAGACAGAAGTGTCTTATATCAATGGATCATCTTATAGATATGTGACATGAAATACAAATTAATATGGTATTGACTGAAAGCTCTCCGTAAGTGCAGAATTACTGAGGATATCATAACAATGAAGAGAAACGCATGAAGAGTCACAGTATGTACTGGGCAGCTGTCGTGCTTCACTACTGAAGTGGCTGTGTCTGAGAGCTGTATTTTAAAGATGTCATTTTATTACACACTTGTTTTCCCAAAGGTAACTGAACTAGTTTCACTGGGCTAGTTTCAAACACCCCTTTCAATTTTATCAGGGCTAATTATGTTGGTATTCTGACTGTTTATGAATACTACTGGAGTCTCAATAGCTCCCCAAGTAGTTTAAAAAACTGTGTATTTGTACATATGAGTATGGAATTTTAAGTATATACAAAAACCTGTAACCTCTAAAATTTCTGTTAAAAGTAGCAAAATATATAACAAAAAACAATCAAAATGTAAAATATGTATCAAGAGTTATGACTACGAATCCTTGGAAACTTGCTACTAGTGATCATTGTGTTGGAACTCCCCTGCTACCCTTCCAACCCTCCTTACTTTTAGAAGTGGAAGAGGAAAAATGATTGTACACCCAAGTCTGGGTATCTAGCTCTGATCTTTTCCCCTTTCTCTTTGCAAATTTTGCCTCAAATTCTTTTCTTGTGGTCATTTGGTGATGATTTCTTTGTGAAGTACTGGGGATCAAGATCATACCTGATGCATATAGGGAATTCCAAGAAATGTAATATATTACAGAGTTTATTGTAACATACTAGAGTAATATATTCATTGAGCTGGGGCTCAGAGTAAAATCATCTGTAACTGCCTGGAAAATGCTCAGTGGGCTTTACAAACTAAAGCCTGAAGAGACTGGCTCTGAAGAAGCACCATACTTCGCCCATAACTTAAAGTTGTTGATCCTCGACTTCACTCTTGATAAACAAAATATAAAATATATATTAGAAACAAGAGCATGTCTCAGTTCACTGCAAATATAGATCACTAGAGAGAATAAATCATAACCCAGCCAAGTATGTTTTCCTCCTCCTGCTTCCTCTTCAAGCTCAATTAAGACTCCACCTGTTTTTTTCTTCTCCCTGATTCCCTTTTATCTCCTCTCCTTCTTGTGTTTCCATGTCCTTCCCCCATCCTCCTTTCATCTTATGGGGATAGTGCTGTAGGATAATGAGTTAATTCCTGGTAGTGCTGGAATTCCCAGACACCTGGATGATATAGGTATTTTTTAATCCCAGACAGGGTCAGATAAGATCTGATTGTACCTTGGCATTTCAGAGGTATATATTCTGGTTAAGTTGGTCCTTCTGGGACCCAACATGGTTCCTGTGTACTGCAAAATGTGTAAATGCCCATCTTTAGGTACAGCAGTTTTGGTCTGGAAATCCAGATCTAGATGAATAGCTAGGAAACAGCTTAGATGTGTGATGAACAGAAGTGTTTTAAGTTTGTCTTCCATCCCATCCCATCCAACACTTTACAGATGTCTAACCGCCGGCTTTATTTCCTGGCATGGATCCAGTTCTGATTTGGCACTGACTCACACTCCATATGCAGTGAGTGCTCCCAATCTAGTGAAATTTTAAATACAACTACTTTGCATACACTGTGTAAATAAAATATTGCCCCCTCAGCTCAGCCCCTCCAACAATATTCTGTACAAAATACCATTCCCAAAGCTGTTTCAGATAGTCTAATCTAAATTAGGTCTCTAACAACATAGTTCCTTTTTTTTTTTTTTTTTTTTTTTTTTTTTTTTTTTTTTTTTTTTTTTTAATGATTTTATATAGCCATTAGAATTGCATTATTATTTCTTAAAACATTGCATTAATTTAGATTCAATAAAGCAATTATATCTAGCAAAGGGATTAACAATTTAACAGACCTTCAAGAAGGCTAATTACAGGGCCTGTAATTTAGCTGACTGCAGTGATTCAACTCAGATTCCTATTTCTTAAGCTTTTGTGGACTCACTCTTTTCCCTGGTGCTTTAATAGCAAGCTTGCATGCAAATACTTGCTTCCATGTGACTGAGGACTATGCTGCTTTGGGCCAAAATTGATTGCTGAAGCTACGTGACTGAAATGCCTCAGGTTAAAAAAAAAAAAAACACTAAAAAGAAAAATGTCCAGTAGACAGCTATGTAAAGTGTGCTGCCTGACTGTCACTAACGCTCCCAGGATGGAAGAGGTTCTGTGAATAAGGTCAGTGGAATTAACACTCAATTACCCCTTAAATATCAAAGAGGGTTCCAGGCATAGTTCTGATAACATTTAGGGATCATCATAATTTCAAGCCACCTGCTACGTGAGCTTGTGAGGTTAGATGCATTTTCTTCTTTCTCCTCAGCTCACATGAGCTCACTCAGACATATTTTGTACTATTTAAGAGGATGGATGGTCATATACTGTATAAAATCCCTTGTTCTTTTTGGATCAGGTCTTCCTGTTGATATGAACTATCATTCCTCTACTGGAGCTGATGGAGTCCTGAGGATTTACAGCAGCTGAGGTCACGCCTGTTTATACAGTCAATCAATAAACACAGAGTGAATGTAAATTCATTTGTATGCTGATTAAATAAGTAGTTTAAACATACTTAATGCATATTGAGATAGATATTGCCATTCTCATTTCTGTAAAACATAGTATTTTAGGTTCTAATACAAATCCTGTTGAAATCAATGGTCCCAATTAACCTCAGGGAGTTTTAGTTCAGAATGATAGTCCAACCTTTGTGAAATTCACAGTTTATTTCTAGCCTTTCTAAAAATCTCTTGTAATCATATTTTCCCTTATTTAGATGCTAAATCTGTTTCATATCCCACATATTCTCTTTGAAGAAAAAAAATCAAACAAGAGAAAGCAGGACTGCAAAGTGTCTCTGAAGGAGATGTCACACAATCAGTCAGTCGTCCATTTACTAGCTTGGCAGTACAAAAGCTGTTTCCCTTTTTCAGTTTTCATTGTCCTTTCTACACCCACAGCCCTTGCTATTAGACCCAGTAAGTAACTCATATTAAAGACCTCCTTTTGCCTTTCAGCAGAGGAAGAAAAATTAGGGTGGATTTTTTTCTTTTTTTCTTTTTGGTGTATGGTTGTCCCATTTAAGTCCCTAAGTCTCAATAGGGTTGTACAATCTGAAATCTGACCTTTTCAAATTGGGTTTGAAGAATGAAATCACAGCAGAAAATCCTTTCTTCACATTTTTGTTCATATGCTTTGTGGCTTGCTATCCTACAGTATATGAGAGTTCAATTAGGCAGCATGTAATTGACAGGTTCCTGAGTTAAATAGCTGGGATGGGATCATATACTTAAAATAGCTTTAAAAGAAAATCTGTAGACAATCAGTCAAACAGTCTTTTCAGGCACTTGGAAAGCCCCTATTTTCCTAAGCACTTGCCCTGTAAATGATCTGGGAAGTCTTGCACATAAAGTAGTTTAATATAAAGGATAGCTTGGAGGCAGTTAACATGCAAACATACCCCTTGATTTAATATCTAGGAGGCATTTTTTGAAGTTTTTTTTTTTTAGAAGTATCATTGTTGCTCATTATGAGTGTGACATCACTTCCCCTGACCTACTGGTATGTGTACTCCCCACATTCTGATTTTTACCTTCTTTAAGATCAAAGCCTCACTTCTTCTGAATTCAAGCGCACCTTTCCTTTTGTTCAGTTAATTTCCAGCATCTAGAGAAAAAATGTACCAACAAAGCAAAGGAGAAAGAAAGGCTAAAAAATTTCCTGTCTTTCACTGTGGGTAGACTGCAATTTGTCAGGTTGGATACAACCCTCTTTTGTTGCTGTGAGCTATACTGTGCTAGAAGCCCACACATGCCATAAAAATCAGAAAAGAATCTCTTGGATCTTCTTTCCTGAAAGTGTCATTGAGTACATGTACAAATGTCTATTTTTATATTGTATTTACAAAAATTAGGATTTTGAGCTAAGAATGTCAGGAATGAAGAATAACTTTAGAGTATCTCAGCAGTAGAACTTAAGATGGCTTCTGGAGCCCTCATTATTAAATGCAGCCTAGACTGGGGCTCTAGAAATGGAGAGAATGTTTGCGTTTTTGGCTTCCTCTTTCTTTTAACAAAGCTGGACAGTTTGAGCACTCCTTTTCCTTTGTACAGCAGCCCACCAGTTGGACCATTTGATCAGCTTGCAGAAAACCAGGTTAATTCTTCAGTTCTATACATTTACGTCTGCCTTTCTTACCTTTGAAGACCGTACCCTATTACTGCTCTTGTTTGAAAAGAAGACTACTGCTTCTGGAGTTCCTCTGCTTATAAGGAGCCATTCAGAACTTGCTGAGCCAGAGGAGAGTTCGGTGCTTCCCCTGCCTGTCAAGGCATCACCTGGGAGGAAAACCACCTATAAGTAGTCACCTTCATGAGAGCTTCTCTAGACCCAAGAAAGATGGCTTTAAATCATCACCGGCAGAAAGACTTAGAACCAGAGCTCTCCCAGATCTACTGAATGTGCTGCATACAATGTAGTATGCTCAGTGAGAGTCCAAGGATTGTCCTATGGTTTGTGGTTTGAATTCCGTAAGAAAAGATTTTGTATTTTTTATTTATAATTTTTTTTTTAATATCTATTTTAAAACCCCAAAGTGGGAGGGGATATAATGGTGATATCTTGTTCTGAATATTTCCTATCAGCTAGTTCTGAGCAGATCCTACTCAGCACGCTTCTTTTGTGATCATTTCCCACTTTCAGAAAGGAAGATCAGAATGCAGCTGTATGTCTTTCTGTAAATCAGTGGTGAACCCAGATCTTTAAAACTGGCAATATATTGGTTATTCCCTGTGTAGCATATAAAACTCAAAGTGTTGAGGCCAAAAACATAAGCAGATCTTACATGGATACGAATGTGTTCATATACGCTTGTATATTGGTAGCTATTATTTATGATTTTCCCGATTCAATTTTCAGCAGAAGAAATTTCTAAACCTCTAGTTACCAAAAGCTGAGATGATGCATCAAAGGACTACTTTCCTACTTGATCTGTTTCCTATATTCTTTCCCCAAGCTGTACATTTGCTCTTCGAAGTTTTCCATTCTTCCCTGAGTACTGGGAAGCAAATCGAGCTAGGGTAGTAGGTTCCAGATTCAGCAGATTGGGACAGCAAGAGAGGCAGCTAGCACAGGCTGCACCTACAAGTATTGTGAACATCTGTCTCAGAAAAGAACACAAAGCAAGTCCACAAATTCAGTGGGAACTAAGGAGAACTGGGTTTATAGGGACTGAGTCTGAGTTGAAGAGTGCTTCTATTACAGTGCAACAGCTGAAATGAAACTCTTTTAGCAAAGAAACCACAGGAGGCTTTTTTTAGGGGAAAAGACTAGGTTTCCAGCCATCTGTGGTAACTGATACAATATAAAAGCCATGGAGTATTCCTATGGAGTGTTACTCAGGAGTATTCTGACAGGGCTTTGGAAACTGAGATCCTTTCAGAGATGCATTTCTGTTTAGAAACTGGTCTTTATAAGGCATCGAAGCAACTGTTAGACCAATGAAGGATTTGTTCTAACAAATGGTTGGATGAAAAGCTGATTAGGTGTAAGTCTAACTTATATAATCAACAGAGCAAAGCGCATCATTTCAGCCTTTTTCTGAAATCAATGTGTTTGGAAAAAAACAAGAGGAACAGAAACATGGGGTGAGTATCTACATTATCACTTCATATTTCTCTCTGTAACCTGAGGACTAGCTTAATCTTAGTGAGAAATTATTCCATTTTCTGCAGAGGATTACTTACACAATATTACAGCGTTCTCAGTGAGTGTGAAATACCCAGCTGTCCAACAGCAGGACTTGTAAAGTTTAAGGAAGAGTTAAGAAAAAGAGCTGAGTAGACCATTATTAATTGACTTTAATTACATTTTTACTTGTTCTGATTAGATGAGGATATGAAATATGAAAAATATGAAACCTATAAAGATTCTGAGTAGTCTGTTTCCCATAATTGGCAAGCGTTAGGCTATGTTCTAAAATATTTTCCATTTTTTCCTCATGTGTTCCTCATTGCACTTTCACTTACTGTTGGTGTTTTTCATCGCAGGGTGATATTTCTACCAGAGGTCTGTGCCTAAACCACTTAGGCATTTAAAATAACCCTGTCATATCAAAAGGCAGCAGAGGTATTAAATTCAAGACTTTTAAATCTTTTAGAGGTAAGTATCTGCCATATGTTTTCTACTTTTAATCCACTAATGTATTATTTCACTGGGGAAATCAAGTCAGTGTAGTGCCTCCAAAGCTACAGAATGACAAAAGCCCTACTCCTAGAAATGCAACCCCTGAAAAGTAAGATTTTACTTATGTCAGCCTAAAATAAACAATTACAATTTGTTGAATGAATTATATCCTAAAATGCCTACTTTGTTACACCTAATTTCTAAGAGTACCTTTTGGCATCCATCATCATCTCTATTTTGCAGACATCTAAGTACAAGCATTGCATCTAGAGTTCATAGATGATGTGAAGTCATAAGTGGGAATCCCAATGAAAGGATGAGGTTATCTTGTTCCATACCAGGGATGCTGATACTGACATTTGATTTTTCTTGTTCCAGTTTGGTGTGCATATTCTATGTACTGAGATAGTTAAAAAGAAAACTTCTTTCTGTTATCCTACCTGCAGCTGGAGTATTTGGGATGAAAATAAAAATAAAGATTATCCTTTCCCTTAATGGAAAGGAAAGGGGTGAAACATAAATCCAGGCTGGGAGGCTTCTCAAAGAAGCAGTGGTCTGAGCTGAAGCAAGGAGAAAGCAGCAAAACTAATGAATGGGGTGACAGAAGAATAGTCTAGGGGCCAAATGATATAGAGACAATGTAATGCAGAAATTCACTGAAAATTGCAGGATTGCAAATTGGAACTGCTCCCAAAAAACCCTAAGGAAAACTAACACTTCACAAAATCATCCCCTTCAAACTCTTCCTGACTAGGAGGGAACTTATTTGCAAAGTTTTTGTTTTACCTATCATCCAGAGCAAACATAAATAGTCTCCATTCACAAGATTTTCACATTTCCCTACCATAAGGCAATGTTCTAGTTGTTTATTGCTCTTCTATGTGCTGGAGGTTAAATACATTTCATCTGTATATTCTGCAGCTAGGACATGATGCTTTTTGGCATGACACCTTATGTGCTGGTACTGTCTACAGTAGATAGTGAAATTTCTTGCTGTATTTGAAAGCTTAAATGAATTTTGTAAAATACGTGTCATTTCTGAACTCCTGAGAAATCTGAATAGTGCTAGAGCAAAAGACAGCTGTAGACCACGTGCTCTGAAATGGCAGAGACCTCTGAATGTGTAGTACAGTCATAGCAGTTAGGGACGAAGGAGTGAAGCTCTTGTGGGGCAGATTGAAGGACAGGTCACGGAGTGAGATCACTGCATGACTCTGTGCAAATCTCTTCTGTTAAGATCCATGCTTAGACTGCCCTTCATTTCAGTTATCTTTCTTCAGTAAGTGAGTGGCATTTTAAACTCAGGAGCTTGTCTGTCCCCTGAGAAATACTATTGCAGAAACTCAGCTCAGAATTGGTGTAACTGGCTTTTACTCATGCTTTTCTCATTAGATCTAATACGTCCCCACTGACGTGTATGAAACAGGAATAGGAATAGGATGATAGGATATTTTATGGTGAAAACTATTGCTCAGTAGATGACACAGCCACACTTTCATACTTTCACACAAGCCTATTCCTGATTTTACAAAGATTTCCTCAGGTTCCTCTTATAAATCCCGTGAAGTAAAGTTTCAAGAGACAAAAAGACCATTTAACTGAAGACTTTTCTATTGTTGAAGATTAGTCAGTGTTTTAGCTTCTTTCCCGAGACTGACTGATTAAAGCCTCATTTTGTGCTCTCCTGTGGCTGCTGACCTCATCAGTGAGGGACTGCTGCTGCTCTAGTGCAGAACTCCCATCTACATTTAGTAGCACTCAGCACAAAGATCTGATGTGTACATCTGCCATGGAAATAAGAGATTTTATCTATTCTATTCTATTCTATTCTATTCTATTCTATTCTATTCTATTCTATTCTATTCTATTCTATTCTATTCTATTCTATTCTATTCTATTCTATTCTATTCTATTCTATTCTATTCTATTCTATTCATCAATTTATTTATTTATTTTTGAGAGAGAGATACCACTGCCAAGTTCCCTTCCATTGTACATGCTAGAGCACAGAGCAACTGTCAACCCTTTGAAGTCTGAGCCATTAAAAGGGATACATATGATAGGAGAATACAAGCCCAGCAATCCTTGTTTCTAGATGGGAGGCTCTTATAGCTGCACAGACCTTTTGAATTAATTTAACTTTTAGACATCAAAAGGTAGACAAAATATATAAACAGATGAAATATATGAAGAATGTAATTGAATTGTAAGGATGCATCATATTACAGTATTTCAATCATGTTCCTTCAGGAAGTCAGTCAGAAAATTCCCCATGTTTTATAATCCACTTTGTGCATTACACATCTCACAGTTTAAACTACTGTATGGAACAATCAATATCCTGAAAAACATTCTGCAAATATGCTGAGGAAGTGAGGTTACATGGTGGACTTGTAGCTCTTCAGCAGGAAGTGTGATTGTTCTGCCTCAGGTCAAAGTTTTGGAAGAGGTGGAAATAACTTCTGGAATTGGTCTGGTGTGATTTGTCTACATCTTGTACGTGATTTCTTTTGAACTATCTCTACAGTATTGCTCTCTCTCTTGTCTCTCCTACAGTATCACTGCACGCATCCCAGCTGTCTGTCTGTTTTACCTGCTGCTTTTTTAGCTCCACTGGGCCTGGTTGGATTCTCATACCTGTATCTGTCATCCCTTAGATTTTAGCTACTGTGACATGCAAACTCCTGGCTTGCTACCATTATACATCTGGTATGAATGAGTTCATATCACACCTTTTTCCCAAATATCAGGTTGTGTTTTAGGAACAGATCTATTTTTAAATTCCTCTACTCTGTTTTGCCAGTCCTAATATGTCACTACCATGCTGTAATTCCTTCCTGTCAATTAAATATAAGCTTCTTAAAAAACATTTAATATGAGTATCTGTTACCTCCTAACTCCTGTTATCTAAAAGGAGAGCATTTCCAGCTCATTGTCATACCTTGAACCTTGTTTTCTGTCTATAATATTGTCTTTGCTGTCATTCAATTAAACAACTGCACTGTTCCAGTTGGTACATCATTTGGAGTTACTTGCGCATAAAAAGCACAAATCAGAATTCATTTATAAAGTCCAATATGTTATTCTCTTCTCCAGGTTGGATGCCTTCAGAAACAGGAACTTGAAACAAGTGGCTTATGTTATCTTGTTTCTATGGTAACAGTGATGCAGTACTGTTATGGGTGGAGATCTGTGACATTTAAAAGCACAATATAAAACTGATATACTCCATAGCTTGCATTTTTATTCATATAATAGCATAGAATCATGGTTGTGATAGTTATCTTGATCACGTGTAAAGGTAAGTAATGTCTGTAAGAGTCAAAAAAAAAAAAAAAAGAAAGTTTGGAGGACTGAATAAAGGAAGGGATCAGACCTGCCACTGATTTGTCATACGTCAGGAAATCAGTCTGTCTCTCAATTCCCATGTATAATATATCCTATTTTTCATTCTCTTTATATTCTTGATTTAGGCGACGAACCTTTAAATGCAGGAATAATTTTCACTGTGGTTTTAGAGTGCACAGCACAATTTTGCATAAGGTTTCATTAGTTCACAGCGGTGCAGAAATGACATAGTA
Source organism: Odontophorus gujanensis (assembly GCA_013399175.1). Taxonomy (NCBI): domain Eukaryota; kingdom Metazoa; phylum Chordata; class Aves; order Galliformes; family Odontophoridae; genus Odontophorus; species Odontophorus gujanensis. The sequence goes on from VXAB01005380.1 coordinate 1,046,763, forward strand.
AGCCTACCTTAACAGAGCTGATAAAGGGTCTTTTGTGCTCTTAGAAGCAAAGTATGTTTCCTTAATGACATTCTTGACATAGAAGGTGGCATTTATTTCAGGGAATTGGAATAGTCAATGGGATTAGTATTTATGCTCTGGAAGTAATCAGGACCTGAAAATGATAACACAGTATGATTTGTAACTACAAAGGATAACACTGTATTCTGAAGAAGTTGAGGAAAATCTTTTCCTTTCATTCCAATTAGAAAAGTTAGTCTAATGGGAGAATGTCATTTCCCATCCTATAGCTCACAGTGCTTATATCTGTAGGCCATCCTAGCTTTATCACCACAATTCCCACTACTGCTTGTGTTTGTTAACATGGAATGAAGTTTCTAATTTAGTGTGTTGCAAGTACAGATTTGCCAGGTGTAACTTCCTGTTGGAATTGGTTGTTCATTGTTCTTTTTACCAGGGTGATCACAGATGCATTTGGTGATTTAGTCTTCTCTCATAGATTTTTTTTTTAATTTTTATTGAAGTTTGTAGCATTAGATGTAGAAAAATTTCCTGAGAGAAAGATCTGTTCCATAAGAAGAGATTTGTGGAATGATTACCCCTTTAATGAATGATAGATTTACTATTCATTTTTATTGTTATGGCCAGGAGGTATAATCACACGCCAAGCTCTGATTTTGCAATGTGCCAAGCAAACACTACTCTAAGGCGAGACCAACTTCTCTGCTCCAATTATTCAAACATAGGAACTATAATATCAAAGCAGGCTAGAATGGCATGTAGAAAGTCATTTGAACTTCAGCCTCTCACTTTTCTTCACTATTGTTAGTTTACACTAGGTCTTTGCCAGATTTCTGTTTTCCATGCTGATAATGCAAAGCCTTCATCTTCAATTTCTGGCAGCAATTCTGAAACGGCACTCTTTGAAATACTTCACTTGCTTTTTACTGTGGTAGCTAATAATGAATGATGACTTATTGTTAAAAGGATTGCCAGGTCCCTAAATAAGGGTGTTTTGTTACCTTGGATTCAGGGGAGACCTCACTATCTATGCTAATTTTTTTAATGTAGGCTGGCTGATTTTTAGTTTTCATGTAGTATTCCATGAGTGGTAGATCCTTGACCATACCCAAACTCTTCATCTCTAGAACACAATCTGCATTTTTTTTTTCAAAATTCATCTTGTAAAGAAATTTTCTGAAGGGCAGTATAAAAAATGTTCAGCACTGCTGAACATTTTTGTTACACCTGTTTGATCACTGTGATCGTTTCAATCAATGGCAACCTCCAGAAAGCTTAGAGAAAATCCACTTCAGCCTTTTTGGTATTAAAAGATGATAGATTTATTTATGATTTAACATCCAGAAATAAATCCTAACCAAAATAAGAGACACTGAGAATGACAGGGTGGCATAGCAAAGACACAGTATGCAAAAAAGATCTTGATAAAGAGGAATTATCATCCTCTGGGGTTGAGATGAATCTATTTTTGAAAGTCTTTTCTGTCATTTATACCTGCAAACTGCCCCTTGCACTGTGCTTAGACATAACAGACCCCAACATTCATTAGCTTATCTCTTCCAAGAAAAGGAATCAGCACGCTGGAGTTTAATACATGATCTCAAATGAATTACTTCATGAAAAGTACAACGTGATTTATCCACTTGTTCCAATTATAATTTGTCACCTGTGATCAGAGAATTTCATCCTCCATGAAGTACTGACAGAATTATACCTTCTCTGAACTCTGTGGCAGAAATGGCTTCATACAAATGGTGTTAGTACTCCCATATGTACCCAAATTCTTCACTGCCTTGTTCTGCTCCACAGTGTTATCATATTCATCTTATCTAATTTCAGCCATCTTAATATCAGATATACAGACTAAGACATCTCAGATTCTTCATTACTCTCATCACAGACACCTACTATAAAATCACAGAATTGTAAAATGGTTTCAGTTGGAAAGGACCGGACAGATCTTCTAGTGGCTATGTGGGGAGAAAATCAGAAGGGCTAAAGCCCATCAAGAGCTCAAACTGGCCACTGTGGAAAAGGACAATGAAAATGTTTTTACATATATATAAACAGTAAGAGAAGGGACAATGAAAATCTCCATCCTTTGCTGGGTGTGTCAGAGAACATGATCACTGAGGATAAGGAGAATGTCGAGGTTCTCAATGACTTACTTACTTTTGTCTTTAGTAGTCAGACCAGTTATCCTTGGGGTACTCAGACTCCTGGCCTGGAAGTCCAAGACGGAGAACAGAATAAACTCCTCACAATTCAGGTGGAAAAATTTAGAGACCCTCTACTCCACCTGGATTGTCACAAATCCATGGGTCTAGATGGGATCCACTCAGGGGTGCTGAAGGAACTAGCAAAGGAGATTGTCAGTCTGCTTATACCATCTGTCAGCATTGCTGGTCAACTGGAGCCCCAGAGTACTGCAGTCTTTCCAGTATGACTCTCATCTACAACAAGGGTTGTAAAGAGGTAGTGGAACTAATCATCTTTGGGGTGATCACACAGCATGTGCAAGATAACCAGAGGATCAGGCCTACCCAGCAGAGGCTGATGAAAGGCAGGTCCCGCCTCATCTCCTTCTATGACTGGGGGGCCTGTCTGATGGATGGGGGAAAGGTTGTTGTCATAGTCTGCTTAGACTTCAGCAAAGCCTTTAACACTGTCTCTGACAGTATTCTCCTGAAGAAGCTGGCAGCCATGGGCTGGACAAGTACACTTTTTGCTGGGTAAGAACTGGCTGGATGTATGGGCCCAGAGAGTGGTGGTTAACGGAATTAAATCTAATGGGTAATCAATCACAAGTGCAGTTCCCGAGGGGTCAGTATAGGGGCCCATCCTGTTTAATATCTTTATTGATTATTTGGAATAGGAAATTGAACGTACCCTCAGTAAGCTGTGGAGAAGTGTAGATCTGACTGAGGGTAGGAAGGCCCAACAGAGAGATGGGCTGGATCATTGGGCTCAGGCCAATGGGATAAACTTTAACAAGACTGAATGCCAGGTCCTACACTTAGGTCACAACAACCCCATATGATGCTACAGGCTTAGGCAGAGTGTCTGGAAATCTGCAGAGAGGAAAAAGGACTTGTTGGTGTTGTTGATGCTTGGCTTAACATGAACCAGCAATGTGCCCAGGTGGCCCAGATGGCTAATAGCATCTTGGCTTGCTTCAGAAGTAGTGTAGCCAGCAGCATCAGGGAGGTGACTGTCCCATCATAGCTCCAGTGAGGCTGCACCTTGAGTAACATGTTCAGTTTTAGGCCCATCGCTACAAGAAAGACATTGAGGCCCTGAAGATTGTCTGGAGAAGAACAACAAAGCTGGTAGAGAGTCTGGAACACAAATTTTATGAGAAGCAGCTGAGGGAACTGAGTCTGGAGAAGACGATTCTCAGGGGAGACCTTATTACTCTCTAAAACTCTCTGAAAGGAGGTTGTGGTGAAGTTGGTGTTTGCCTCTTGTCCCAGGTAAATAATGACAGGGCAAGAGGAAATGGCCTCAAGTTGCACCAGGGGAGGTTCAAATTGGATATTAGAAAGTGTTTCTTCTCAGAAGGGGTAGTTAGGCATTGGAACAGGCTGCCCAGAGATGTGGTGGAGCCACTGACCTTGGAGGTGTTTAAGGAAAGGGTAGCTGTACTACTTAGGAACATGGTTTAGTGGGTGATATAGGTGGACTGTAGATGGTTGGACTAGATGATCTTGGAGGTCTTTTCCAACCTTAATGATTCTATGATTCTAATCCCCTGCCATGGACAGGGATGCTTCCCAGTAAATTAGGCTGCCCAGGACTCCATCCAACCCGGGCTTGAACAATTACAGGGATAGGGCATTTACAGCTACACTGATCATCCTCATGGCTCTTCTCTGGACCCATTTTAAATAGTCCATGTCCTAATTATGCTAGGAGCTCCAGAGCTGAATGCAATACTTCAGGTGGGGTCTCAAGAATTTGAAGTTGAAGGCTGAAATTGCCTCCCTCAACCTGCTGACCAAGCTTATTTGGATGCTGCTCAGGATACGATTGACTTTCTGGGCTGCGAGGACACACTGCTAGCTCATGTTGAGTTTCTTACCAACCAGCACTTCCAAGTCTTTCTCCTCAGGGCTGCTCTCTATAACATGTGATGTGAGCTGCATTTTGGATTACTTTATTTCCAACACCTGTTTTTCAATGGATAAAATCAATATCCACTCTATGCTTCATAAAACAAAAGAGTTTTTACAGGTATCTGAATATGATGGAAATCAAGTGAAATGTAATCCTTATGTACTCACTGAAATATGTTAAATGTTATCTTGCAATCAGCAATATAGTTCAGATAGTGTTATAAATTATTTCATTTAATGAATAAAATGATTTTATCTATTTTATTTAAATTTTCTTACAAATTATCAAAGGTTTATCTTTAGCTTAATGGTTGTACCATGGTCCTGTGACAGTGCAATGAACTATAGGCTATTCTACTGAACTGAAAGAAATAAAATATACTGCTTGGAGAGGCAGGTAATGTCTCTTCATTAAGAAAAACTGAAGAACAGGGATTGCCTTTGTGTCTATTTTTGTGCAATATGTGTTTAACACCTGGTATGCTTGGGCAATGCTTTATCAGAAAACTTCACTGTACACATTTATTTTTCTCCTTTATTGCTAAGAGACGAGTTTCCATTAAAAGGTCAGCAATACATTTTGTTGTTGAGCTCATAAGATTTATGTGTGTACAATACAATGCACTTGACACTGTATCTGTTTTATGCTGCAGTAATTGCAAGAGAAAGAAAAGTAGAGGGGGTTCAGTGAACTTGGAGCAGCATTTTCATGTGGCGATGGCTACTTTGCAAGGAGCCAAGATTTGTCTTTGTCTTGAGTATCCATTCTGTAAGAATTGAGCTTGTGTATTCGGTGGTGAATGGTTTCTGGTGCTTAATTCATCTCTGTGAGCAGGGGCTTGGACAACAGCAAAGGGTGTGGAACACCTCTCTTATGAGGAAAGACTGAGAGACCTGGGACTGTTCAGCCTTGAAAAAAGAAGACTCAGAGGGGATCTGATCCACATCTATAAATATCTAAGGAGCTTCTTCATAAAATATCTAATATTTAAAATATTAAATATCTAAGGGAACTTCTTCACAGTGCAGTGATGGAGCACTGGCCCAGTCTGCCCAGAGAGGTGGTGGACTCTCCATCTCTGGAGACGTACAAGACCCACCTGGATGCCTACCTGTGCAACCTGGGCTAGGGAGCTGCTTTGGCAGGGGGTTTGGACTCGATGATCTCTAGAGGTCCCTTCCAACCCCTACAACTCTGTGATTCTGTGATGTTGTGGAGCAGTTGCTGTCCCTCCCTCTATGAAGAGCTGTGGAGCTGAAGTGGAGATCTCAGCATGGAAATGAGAAACTTGTGGACTGATGTAACAGACTCAGAGACTTAGTGTCAGAGGAGGCATATGTTGAATGCTTCTGCAGCATGTTTCAGTGGAGCTCAGGAAATGCCATATTGATGCATTTGTAGTGTTTTCTCCATCTTCTTGCATAGTTTAAAGCCAAAGTCCATCCAATCTCCTGGAGATGCTGTCATCAGTGATCTATGTAAAAATGTTTTGAGATAAGCTAGAACATAATTAATTTATCCACTTGTATAATAGCATAAGCATTACAGTGCCTTATGTATGTGATAAAAGTTGGAAAAAGGAAGGATGAAAACAGACTCATGATTAATTTTTACTTAATCTAAGAATCTATGAGTACTAAAGGGATCAGACTGATGCTAACCTGTGAACTGTTTGTTTCAGCAGACCTGTGCATTTAACCAAATACAAGATCCATGCAGCTCAGATGCAAAACTGATCTCCTCCTTAGATTTCAAACACAAATGTATAGACAACTATTTCGACTGGGCCAAATGAAAACCAGTAGTGTTTTGTGATTTTCTAAGATTGCTAGAAACAGCATCAGAGGAAGACTGGCCTCTGACAGCACCACTGTGCTAATTTTCCCGTGCTGAGCACTCACCTCATTTTTCTTTCAGGTAATAGATGTAGTAGTGCCTTTCGAGCTTTTGCAAATCCATAGCACTTCATTACCAGAGCAGGGCTTTGGAGATTAATTTGTTGCAGCAACGAGGTGCTGCCTGAAAAAGGGCTTCTGAGGAACAGAAACAGCACAAGTGAATGGTGCTTGACTGTGGAAGTTTTCTTTTGTCTTTACAGTATTCTGTGCATACAGCTGATCTGGCAGGAAATTAAGGAAAATCCAGTGATAGACATGAAAGAAACCAAAAGACTGTTTAAGAGTAACAGATTCATGAATAAATAATGGCTGCTTTTTATAGCACCTAGAATACTTCTAGATTTGTGTTTATATGGACAAAATCAGATTCTTAGCACGTGAAATTTTAGCACACTGAGCTGAACAACGACAGTTTTATATAAATGTGCTTTTATTGTCTCTTCAAAAATCATTAATTTATCTGACAATATTATATTCAATATTCTTATTAAAAAAATAAAAAGCTCTGGCAACTCTGAGACTCTTCTATACACAAGAAAACTTTACATAATACTGAGATTGATGATTAGTTGGATCAGTGCACAGTTGCTGTAGGCCAGCAAAATACAAAGAAAATGAAAAACTGAACTAGTTCCTGGGCATCAACTGAATCAAGCAAAATGATTTTGTTATGTTCCCCTGTTGAAGTAGGAAACAATGTGGAACAATGTTAAACAAATTGCACTGACCTTACACAGGAACAATCTTTGAAAGTCAGACTTTGTTCTTTACCCTGCCTGTGCTAACCTCCTGAAGAAGTCATTAAATATTCATTCCAACAGTTATTCTGTCTCCAGTTTTGACTGTTCTACCTTTTTGCTTGTGAGAAATTCTAGTGCAAGGAGCAAACATTTTGTTGTATTTGTGTATGGTGCTGCCACTGAATAGTGATGAATGCAGAGCACACTGCAAGCAAAAAGTTGTTTTCTTGGACCATAGGTTCCAGGGCCTTCATTTATTCTTTGCTGTAATCATGTCCTGTATTCTTTTTCTGGGTTAGTTTTTGTGACATGTGCCATCAGTGTGCTGCAATGCAGTGACTCAAGTTACTACTACCAAGAAAAACGGCAAGGAGAAATAAATAGAAAAAAAAAGTGTTGCAGATTTAGAATATAAATTTTACATGTGTGACTGCATACTTGGGCTTCCACTGTGTCTGGAAAAAGAATTACTTAGAGTGAAAAAATCTGGCATAAACTATAAGAAAATGGAAATAAGATGAAAGCATCTTATGAGGTTCTCAGTCAGTCTTTTAAACTCAAGATGTAATATGTATAACTTAATACATAAATGTTTTCCTGAACCAAACTCTGATGACTGTTTCTTAATTACTGTTGGTGGATCACCTGGCAAAATGGACCATAGCTCTCATCTGTACATCACCTTGCGTATTTACTGATTATGACCTGTGTCAGATAGTCAGCACAAATTTTATCGCTGTGATGATGGTAAATGGACTTTGGAAAGTGTTGTACATTAAAAAGGAATAGCATTCATTGTTCATTATATATATTTATCCTGAGAAACAGAGTCTGTGCTGAGGCACAACTGCAGACTGTTCTCCAGAAGACTGAGCGATGATGACTTTAGGTTTCTATTTTAAACTTATATACAAAAGAATGATGGAGAAGAGTCGCATCTCCATAAGAGACAGTCCAGATTTTGTGTTATTTAAGCCAGTCCCTATCTCTGTTGATAGCTTTTGCAAATGGCGAAACCAGGGCAGACATGCTCTGTGTTTGTGACAGAGACCTGCAGGAGATGACCTCAGTCCTGAAGGAGTAAGTTGGTTTTATGTTTCTGAAGAAAAATGTATTGTAACCTCTTTTGGACACTGGTGGAAGTCAAAGAGGTCTTGTGCTTCAGTGTGCATAAGAGTGAATGTGAAAGCAAAGCTGTCACTGTCCTTCTGACAATGTCTTGTCAAAAAAAAAAAGGTGATGGGGAACTTTAAAGAGACATCTCCAAGTCATATATTGGAGATGTGAACATCATTAGTATACCTTATAACAGAGGCATTCTTGTGCTTTATACTTAATACTAAATGTTTCTGAACTCTTTCACAATGCGAGTTGCATCTCAGTACAGACCATGTCCCCCTCCCATCTGTGGTCCTACAGCCTGATTCCTATATTCCTGGAGATCAAATAGCAGCTGTAAAGCAAGCTCAGCAGTTCTTAGAATGGAAAAGCACTATGTAATAAATAATTAATAAATTAATATTTAATTAAAGCTTCTTTTAATGAAAGTTAGCACCTGAAAAGAGGTAGGGAGACAGACCTGTGTGACCAGATGTCTTTCTGCTGAACAGAAATGACCACTTTGCAGAGACTTATGTCAAAAGGATAAGTTTACATTACAAAAAAGAAAGGCCTCCTGCCTGATGTTAACTGATCTATGTGGTCAGTGCAGGACTGACACTGCTTGGAATGCAATTATGTGGCCTGAAAGCCTCTTGTGATAGTGCATACTGCAGTCCTGCAGTCCACTAGCCAAAGGTGCTACTCTGAAATGACTGTTTGACTTCAGTTTTTTTCAGTACTACTGTGTAGCTTTTGTTAAATATGGGTCAGGAGGTCATTAAGTGAATGACTGCCTGTTGGGACTTGTATTTTCTGTAGATCGTTGGTTTCTGTCTATTTATGTTTCCATAACGTGCAGGCAGTTATGGTAAGGTAAGGGCAGCTGCAAACTGTTCAGCTTTTGTGACAACTCACTGGTTCATGAAAAGTTGCAGGAACAAAAGTCAGCTATGTAAAGGCTGTATGCTTCTTGCTTATTATTATCCACTTTTGCTCAGATTCTTCAGTGAATGGAAACAGTATGTAGATTTTTGTTAGTGGTTCAGGTGTCATAAGTGGTTCAATTAATTTAGGCTCTTCCTTTCTGCTGGTTCGAGTTGCTCTGTGCAGGGAGAGGGGTTTAGCTCACTGCTAATGGCTATGCTTTTGAATAGGTATATATCTAAGTGACTGAAAGAACTATCACCTTTTCACATTCAGCTCGGCTCAGCCCATGTATTAATATTCCTTGCATTTTCTTGTGCATTTCCTCAGAGAGAAGATTAAAATTAAAATTCTGCCAAGGTTAGGAAGCAGAAAGGATTAGTGAGCTGGGTCCTCACCTCTGGAGAGAAAGGTGACATGCAAATGATTGGACTGGACACATCCTTATTCTGCCAACTATTTGTATGGATAAAAAATCTCCATGCGACTTACAGTTTGTGCTGAAGAGATATCCAGGACCAAAACAGCAAAGAGACTGAAGGTCAGGATTGAAGTACAGTACACTGAGAGGGTTATATAGACTTTGCCTGTTTATCTCAAGCTATTAGCATTTCATTTTCAAGATCAGCTCTTTACTGAAAAAAACTTTAAAAATTTGATGTCCAGTCCTCCCCCACAGACATTCTTTCAAAAGCTCTGAACCAAATGAAAAAAAAAAATAAAAAACAATATTGACCAGTGAAATAAAAAAAACCCTATCTCATAAGTGCTTTGTAATTTAAAGGCGAAATACCTCATTTTTTGAGGAAAAACTTCAATGAGATTTTCTCTTGGATGAGCGGAGAACTATTTGAGCAGTAAAAAATGAGCTTTGCGCTGCTCAATTTCATGCCTGTGTTGGGTTTAGGAACTGAACATTTGGCCTAAATCATAAGGATGAAGATAACTATTGTAAGGACAGAAAGGGGACCAGTAAATGTAATTGAAGGAATGTCCTTGCCTGCGTAATTCACCTTGCAGCTCTTTTACAAAAATGGCAAGAAAATGAGCTTTCAGAACTTGCACTTGCCTTTTGTTACCACATTGTTAATGTGTAGTAAAACTGGGATATATACACATACTATATACATAATCCATAGAATGTGTGGATATATAAATATACAAAAACTATACACAAACATACCCACAGACCAACAGCACCCTTAAACAAAATCTCCACTGTTTGATTGTTATTAACAGGAAAACCCCACCAACAGTGCAGTCATCTATGCTTCTGAAAAATGTAAATGTCAATTTTTGGTCTTTAAAAATTATTAAGCCTAGTAAAAGATATCCATTTCCAGTGTTTGCTTGGTTGGTAAGATGCAGGAGAGCGAGCATTACTCCTGAGAGCTGCCATTGGTTAGCTGGAGGGAAAATGGATATCAATTATACATAATCTAAGAAGCCTCTGCATAATAATCAGGCCCAGTAGGGGCTTTGGGGCAGCTTCGTTATTCTCTTGTAAACACAAGAGCCTAGATAGACATGTCAGTCAGGAGTAGCGGCTGCAATTCTTCCTTTTTAACACCTTCACATTCTATTGCTTCAATATGCAAACAAGGCTGTTTAGCTGAGGGTTGAGGCTGTGCTAATGAGCTCCCTGCACTAACCCTGAAGTAAAAAGGTTCTGTTTCACAGCTGCTCAGAGTCTAGCTCCTCTGGGCATGCTCAGGTATTGGAAAATAATTCCTTTTAAAAAGAGAAACGCCAATCAGGATTTCTTGCATACTCTCCTCTATTCTCAGTGTGCTAATGCAATTACCTCATAACTTGTGAACTTTTTACAGTGATGGAAAAAATGTTTTGTCTTTGAATTATGTATTTTTTGTCACCAAAAGAAAAGAGTACTTGGAAAATTCAACAGATGTAAAAAATCATACCTTCCCTTAATTCCTGGAGGGCCATAACTCAAGGCTAATTTCCACATTTTCTTCTTAAAGGTGGACAGTTTTTTCATCCTTTCTCTCCATTCATTTCTTCTGATAACATTATTTCCATTTTTTTTTTTTTTNTATTTTTCCTTTTTTTTTTTTTTTTTTTTTTTAACCTGGTCAGTGTCATAAATGTCAGAGGAGGCTCCTAGCGCACTACTGTCAGCTCCACTCCTGCTTGACTCTGAAGAGGCTAACTTCTGTTGGTCAAGGACCTTGACTCTGTCCTAGAGCTAGGTTTCAGGGCATCACTGAACTCAACTAGCTGCATAATTGCCTTGATAAAAACACACGGACCCATGATAATCCTTTACAGATGAGCTGACATTTACAACTCACAATATGAAACATGACGATCTCTCCAATATCCAATTATTCATATGAATAAAGTAGTTTTCTGCCTGAAACAGTCAGAAATCCCCACTGGGTTAATTTAGTGTCTGATAGAAATCATTTGGGTTTTCTGTTTGAAATAGGGCAGTGTATGATTTCTTACACCATGGGATGCTCCCTGTCTTCACTCATTCATTCATTCTTCCCCAGGACCATGCCTTCTAACAACATGGCACAGGAGAGCAGACCCATAGACAGAGCCACATAAATGTCTGTCAAGTGCAAGTTACAACTATCTCAAACCATAACACACTCCTATGAAGAGAGACAGCATATTTTTAACTATTTAACAGTCAAATATTGTGATCTACCCTTTTTCATTTTGTTATCTGTTGGATTTCTAAATGCTGTCTCCATGCGTGACAACCCGTATTACCGAGTCAGTGGGAAAGTCTGAGCTTTGTAATATTTCAGCACTTAAATTATTTATTGTGCTAGCTTTATGTCATATTAAAACCTTGCCTAGGCAGGTAGAGCTAACTCCCTTCTGCTTTGCTGAAGCTCATTAAATGGCCATCATAACTGGGCAGACTTAATTGTGTTACATCCAAATAATTCTGTCGTTTGGATTCAAATCTAAGGCAAATAGCCTACCCAGAATTCCCATTTATTTAACTCCTGACTAGAAAATGACTAAATGACTAAAATATCCTGTAAGCAGTTTACTTATGGCATGTTGGTGTGAATTTACAAGTGAAATTTAGATGCTGAAATAAGATGTGACTTCATTTGTTTCAAATTATTTTTAAATTACATCACCCTATTTTAGTAGTACCATCCCCAGCTGGCAAAAGCTCATTTATTCATCTTTTTTAAGATATCTTAAAAATAATAGTTGCCAGTGGTTACATTTATCTGTAGTTTGTAATTCAATTTCTTTTTTCCAGCTCAGAAAATCAGTGACTGAAAAAATATCTGCTTTCCATTTGGGTCAGCTTTCTATATGCCAGTTTACAATTCTTCAGTTCAATTTGCATTTGCATGGTCCAAGTTATGAGTTTTTAAGCACTGTAATTATGGAATTATTCTGTTGCCTAATAGCTGTCAGAAAGTAGGAATGCTGAGGTAATTAAAGATCTTCCTGAAACTCGGAGGTCCACTTTTTCTTGTGGAAAGTGTCTCTGTCATTCTAGTGTCTGTATGATTTTAATGAATCAGCTTGACATTAATGTTTTACAAAACACCTTTACAAACACCTTTACAAATTTAGGTACTTCTGAGAAAAGCTCAGTAGCCTCTTTCTCCTTACACAGTCGTTATACCTCAAGCCAGTCTGCAAACTGGATAAGTGCTCAGCCTAAGGCAGGGGCCAACTCTAGTGTATGTGGAAAGTTTTGACAATGATGAACATTGAAGAAAGGGTTTTGGAAGTCAGTCAGAGGAGTGGAAGTCTTCTTCTCAAGCCAGGAGTATTGCCTTGAAGTGTTAAGTTAAAAGGAGTGAGGAGCTTAGGCAGGCAAAGAGCTGATTGAAGCAAACGGATGATGTTCAGGAAAAAAGTTATTTGATCCATTTGAGGCTGTCATCTGGAAACGAGCATCCTAACAGACTCAGCTGTGTGTGTATTCCTCATAGTAGCTGGATTTGTCTCTGTCCCCCAGTCACATTTGTATTTCTCTTCACATTCATTTCACATGCATTTCCACACCCATCTCTATCCTTTTGATGTATTTTCCAAATCCTTCCTGCTATTTTCCTAGATGGTCTTCTCGTGGTGGTAGCAGACTGAAAAAATTAAATGGATACCCAGTTTACACCCATAAGACAGTGGTGGTAAAGGGGATTTGCTTTTCCTTCCAGCACTGAATTCCACTTGAAGGCTTCAGCCTGTACTAGAACGGACCAGTTCCTTCCTTCAGTGTGTGACAGCATGAGAGGAAAGACCTTAATACTTAGGGGCTTGCAAAGGTGTGAGTATGAGAATGAGAATGGCTTTGAAAGTGTCAATGAACCCTGACAGAATGTTCATGGATTACCAAAGAGGCATCTAAAGACTTGGTCCTCAACCTGTGATATATTCAATTCTTCTGGAAAGAAGAAAGAATGAGTTTTACTTCCTTCATTGCTTTGTCTATTTGGGCAATTTGGAACCTTTTTTCTCTTTCCTTTTTTTTCTTTCTTTTTCTTTTTCTTTATTTCTTTTCCTTCCTGTACTTTGAATATCTTTTGGGAGTAAAAATTCCATTCAGACTATTTACTCTCTACCAGCCATCCAACTTTCATGCACACTCAGAGATACCTGATAGAGGTGAGATTAATCTCTTGTAAGTATGAAGAAAAAGCTGTGAAATCCTTTCACTGCATTCATATGCAGTTTTCTATTGACACTTCAGTCCTTACAAGAACATGGTTGTGACACAAAACTTGAGAAAATTACTTTAGAAATAGCAAATGAACACTGTATGACTGGAGAAACTGTACTGATCTTATATTTGCTTTTGATACTGAAAAGATTGAACTATGCAAAGGAAAGATGAATCTGTACTGCTCTTTTTATCAAGTATCACAAAAATACCAATATTTATCACTTCATTCCATTTAAAAATACCTTGCATAGTAATTCAAGGGAGTGATGATCAGTCAGTTGAATTATAGCATCCTCTCAGTCAGTCAGTTTTAATTGTCTGAAGGAATAATCTAATTCTGTAGGATTTTGCTGAAGTCTTGAAAGATCTCATCATGCAAGCTGCTTGTTTGAAAGACTAAACATAAAAAAAGGAAGGAAAATGGAATACATTTAATCACTCTTGGGATGCTTTTTCCTTCTTTTAGTCACATATAAAAACATTTTCTACATGTTTATTAGATATTATGCATGTAGCTGTTAACACACCATGAGCAATGATGACTAGCTGGATACGGTTTTTTGATGCTTAATACGTCACTGTATGTATAAAATAATAATAAAAAAATCTTACACAAATATTATTACAGAAGGTACCCTGCTTCCCAGAAATGGGAGTATTGGAGGCAAGGAATTCAAGCTTGATGTTTCCGCAGCCTGCTAGAAAGTGACAACATCTGTTGAGTATTTTGTGCTGTGATATAGATACTAGATTTCAGACGACCTCAATTTAGAGAGTACAGAGTTTTGTAACTCAGAGCTATTAGGCAGTAGCAGAAATGCTCGGTCACAGCTTGAACCAGTGATTGAGCACCTGATGAGAAGTTGGGCCTAATCCAGGGGAGCATAGGTGCATGCGGTGCACCTGAGGAAAGGTGGAGCCAGGATCCACCCCTTACTAGACCTTATTCAATGGTTGAGAGTGGAGGCAATTGTATCTTGCTGGAGATCCTTGTGTACCTGAGGCCTTCTGAAGATAAGCAGCTTCTTTTGTTTGTTTCTGTGCCTACAGCTGTTGTATTTGAGGAAGACTGATTTGGGTGGTAAATATACAGGAAATAAAGATTTTGCTTTTTTCTATTGAGTATGTCCGAAATAGTTGCTCCTGTTTAGCTCTGTTTTGCAATCACACAAGGCTTGTCCACCCTAGCTTCAGAAGTGATGAGGACCTGTGTTGTACAATTAAAAACAAACTGTTTCAAAAAGGGGATCATCAATTTTTCCTTAGAAATTGAGCAATACCCCCCACTAGTAAGACA
>VXAB01005382.1:236-54254 GCA_013399175.1 Odontophorus gujanensis
GGTTAAGAAGAGGGGGTGAGGATGATTTGGGGAGGGCCAGTTTAGGAGGATGGCTTGGTTTAGGAGGGGGTGAGAATGTTTTTGGAGGGTACCTATGGGTTAGGAGGGGAGTGAAAAAAGCTTTGGGTGGATGCTGTGGGTTTGGAGTGAGTGAGGATGGTCTGGGGGAGGTCTGTGTGTTAGAAGGAGGGAGTAGGGATGGTTTTGCAGGAGGCAAAAGTTAGGAGGGGGGTTGAAGATTTGTGAGGGGTTGCTATGAGTTAAGTGGAGGGGTGAAGATGACTTGGGAGGGGCACTTTGTGGGTTGGGATGGGGTAAGGATGATTTGGGGGGGAGACCCTGTGGGTTAGGATGAGAGGAGCAATGGCAGTTTTGGGGGGGCTGTGTGAGTTAGGAGAGGGTGAAGGCAGTTCAGAGGACTCCGTGTGGGTTAGGAGGCAGTGAGGATGGTTTTGGGGGCAGGGGGCAGAGTCTTGTGGTTTAGTAAGAAGGAATGAGACCGATGTGGTAGAGGGTGGGTGTGGGGACGGTTTGGGGATGCCTGCAGGTTAAGAAGTAAGTTGAAGGTGGCTTGGGGTGGACCCTGTGGATGCAGTGGGAGAGGAAGGTGAGCTGATGGCTGCTGTCTTTGCAGGGAAGCCCACGCTGTATGGCAGCCTGACTCGCCGTGGGCTCAGCACCGATGGTGTCCCTGACATCACTGCCTCCGAGGGCTTTGTGGTCGGCGAAGTCACCAAGGTGACAGGGCTGGGGGAAATGTGGGGTTAGTAACCACCTCTCCCATATGAAGGGGCCGTAGCCTTAGGACAGATGGAATAGTAGCCTGATAATGTCACCTGGTCTCCCTCTGTGCAGTGCCCAGGTGTTTCTGGGAGTTGTGGTGAAGTGTGGTTGGTTTCTTCTCCCAGGTGACAGTGGTAGGATGAGTGGTGATGGCCTCAGGCTGCACCAGGAGAGAGTCAGGTTGGACATTAAGAAATGTTTCTTCTCCAAAATGCAGCCAGGCACTGACACAGACTGCCCAGGGAGGGGTGGGATCACTGGAAGGGTGTGGATGTGGCACTGAGAGGCATGGTGGGGTGGGCTGGGGTTGGGCTTGGGGATCTTAGAGTTCTTTTCCAAGGTTGAAATTGATGTGATTGTATTTCTCTGCTTCTTTCACCACCAGTGACTGTAAGTTGTTTGTGTCTCAGGTGTTTACAAGTGTTTCAGTGGAACTAACACCACTTCTTCTCTTTTTTTTTCCTTTCCTAGAAAAGCATTCTCATTTCTTGTCCTCATGAGAATGTGTCCACCAAATTCTTGGCCCCATACACAACTTTTTCCAGGATTCATCAGAAAAGTGTAAGTAACCTGACTGAGTAAGAAACAAATGGGAGTGACTGCAGACTTCCATGGTGCATCTGACTGCTGTGTGCCTCGTTAGCTAATGGCTTTGTGTGTAAACTCATTAGCAAAACACATCAGACCTGATAAATAACAGAAACAATCCTGGTTAAGCTTCACAGGAAAAAAAAAAACGTCCAAGATTCTGTAGATGCTTGAGTGTGTTTCTAAAACAAATCTGTTTTTTCATGGCTGTTTGTGCTGTTGTAGTTCTGGAGGTTTCTGAAGTTCAAATTATCTTGTAGTGCTTGTAAGAAACTGGGTGTGTAACTGTGACTGGGTGATGTTTGGGAATGACTTTTTCTCTTTTGGTTTCTTTTTGAAGACAAAGTGATTTCCATCCACGTGAATCTGAATTTCCCTTTTTCCTAGGTTATTTACTATGAGATTTTCTCATATTAAGGTTTTGGGGTGAGGACTGGAGCATATTTATTGTTCCCTGCAAGGGGGTGTAGTAAAGGATTAATTATAGAGGAGTTTGAGGGTGACAGCTAAAGAGCTACAGGGATGTGAGTGGAGTGGATTATGATAGTGCTCTGGGAAGTCTATCTGGCATACCAGGGCAGAGCAGGGCTTAGTGCTCAGGGCTGAGCTGTGGAAACCAGAACTTGCTGCTAGGGAGCTGCAGGTATTAAGTGATTTTGGAGAAGGCATTGCTGCTGGTAGGTGCAAATTGTTTTGTTTTTAACTGTCTGATCATGAGGAATGTGGATTTCCCAGTGCCACAGAGACCAGATGTGTCCCTTCTTGGAATATTTCCTCTTCTAGTTAAGTCACTTTGTTCTTAACCATTTTCTTGCAAGTACTCTAATCTGCTCATATTCTGTCCCATGGCGGATTCCACTGTCAAGTTGTATGGTAGATGAATTCATGTATCTAAAGTAACAGCAATCCACAAGACAAAAGAGGCTCTGTGCACTGAGCTCTTCATCTTTGAATAAACCTACCCCTGCTTTGCAGTGCCTGTTTGCTATTTAATGAAGCTGTCTGTGATGCTTCCTGTAAGACCACTGCATTGAGCTTCCACTTGCAGGGTCAGTGGAGCAGCCAGGGGTTGAGTGTTGAACGTGTTCAACCTAATCTGGTTGGGAATTCAGACTACAAAAGCTCAGCTTGTACTTTAAAATATATACTGTATAAGCTTTCCACTTCAAATAAAACCTCCTTGTTTTATTGAGTAATCCTCTTTCTTGTTGTACCTCTGCAGTCTGGGGATGCAACAAGCACAGCTCCTCTCTGATACAGAGCAGCTTGGACCTCAAATTTCCTTTTTGCACTGTGGAGGAACACGTACCTTGGGCTTGCTAGAAAGTGGTCTGTGCATTTGCTGAATGCTTAACCCCAGCAGGGAAATGATTCAAGGAATGAGGGAGCGTGCAGCCTCGTGCACAGCCAGCTGCCCTGAAGGAGCCCCAGCAATGCTGTAGTACATGTGACTTGTGATTTAGTGAGTAAACTGTTGTGACTAAAGCCAGCAGAAAATGCTGAAAAGCAGAGTCTGTGTTAATGGAGCTCAGCAGCAATATAAATAAAGATATGTTCTGACAAAGGGGCAATTTCACATCTCTGCAGCTGTTTTAAGAGGGAATGGGGCTGTGCTGAGCCTGGGCTTGGCTTGGAGGCAGCTCCTGAAGCAGAGGTGAATCGATTCTGCGAGCTGTGTGCTGCTGAAGGGTTCCCAGCTGCCCTGTTGTGTGATAAATGGAATTGACATTCACAGCACAGCAAAATGGAAATGCAGGCACAAGTGTTGAGTCTGCTGTCGGAGGGGCGTGATGGGTTGCAGCTGTGCTGCAGAGCTCCTCTGGAAGCAGCTGAGGCAATATCCATTAACATGTAGATGAGTTTGGAGCTGGTGTGGGCTGGGCTCCTGTTGCCCTGCTTACCTGCTGCTGCTTGTTCTGAGCACTCATGCTTGCCCTTGCCTGTTTCCATATCCCTCCTGAGCATTTGTGGATGTCGTACATCAGTGAGGCTTTTTGTTTCTGCATCCTTCACAGGCTGCTTTTACCTTGATAGAGTGCAAATTGCCACAGACTGGTTTGTTCAATTAAATATCACCCGGGTTAACCATATGTAAGTAAAAGTGTTTGGTGACTTCTTTAATAGCTAAAGCTCTGCCTTCTGCTTCTGCATCTTCTAACTCCTGTTTTAATTCTCAAGCTGGCTTTATTTGAAGTGGAGGCACAAACCTTGAGTGATGCACGTGCACTGTAAGATGCTGTAAGAGCTGCTATCTGCATTCCTCAGTGTGACTTCTCACGGTGGGTCGGTGCTTCTCATGTCTGTTGGTGGATTTTGCCACTGCAGTGCTTTCTTTTAATCTGCAGAGTGCCAACATCATCACTTGGAAGGTTTGGAAGATAACGCAGTGTGAATCCAGCAACCTCCAAGTCCTAAGCAGTGTGTGTGTGCTGGGCAGACAGAGCGTGCAGTTATCTGGGGCTGTGCAGAGCAGCTTGACTCAATGCTTAACTGCACGTGAGAGTTGCTAGAAAAGTCTGAAGTCCTGCTTCACCTGGAGGAAGCCTAAAATCCAACCACTTCCCATGCAGTCCTTTGACTCAGCATTAATTTTCTCCCTGCTTTGCAGATCTCTCTGCAGAGGAATAAGCAGAGAATAACAATTTCTCTGCTTGATTGGTGGCAAATAGAAGAAATCTGGGGTGCTTTGTGCCAGCTTCTGGTCCCCCCAGCTCATGTCAGCCCAGACCAGCAGCAGTCTGTGTGAGCAGATAAATGGAGGAGAATCTTTTTGTTCTGTCCTTGTGCTGTGGGGAAGCCTGATGCTTGGGATCCAGAGGCATAGTTAGTAGCTCAGAATGCACTGAGAGTTTGAGGAGACAGAGTCAGTGAGCGGAAGGATGTTAAATGTTAGGGGGACTGTTACCAAGCTGGAATCTTCAGCTGAATGTGTGGGCACTTCCAGATGCTCTGAAGAATTAAGCAGTCTGTCTTGGTGGGATAATTGTGCTGGATGATGTACTTGGCAGATCTCCTGTGGAGCTTTACATTCTTGAGCAGGAATTGTGATGTACAGAATCACCTGAAGCTAACATCTCGTGTGTTCTGTCCCTCCTGCAGATCACCTGCCTGGATATTTCCAGTGGTGGAGGGCTTGGCGTGTCTACCAGCACAGATGGGACCATGAAGATCTGGCAGGCTGCAAATGGAGAAATCAGAGTAAGAGCACACAGCTTTGTTGGGTGCTGTGTTGTCTGTGGCATTGCGAAGCTGTTCAGGCACCACCTGGGTTGGGCTGTCTGCATGCTGAGAGCAGGCAAGGATCTGGCTCTTGATTGGAAAGCTAATGGAGATCTGTGCATCTTGGAGGTTTTCTGTTGTGTCTGTTGAAAAGCACAACTGCTCTGGGAAGAGATAATTCTCTTGTGTGTGATGAGGAGCTCTGAGGTGAGGAATTACAGCTGCAGTACTGATAGCTCCTAGCCTGTGTGGTACGAGCACTGGTATATTCTGAGTTAGAGGAGGAAGGAGGAAAAGAAGAAACTACCCATGGCATTTAATCTGTTATTAGAAACAGCTGTAATCCCTTTGCTATGCAGTGAGCTGTTCACACAGCAGAGTGAGGCTCAGAGTGTACCTTTTTGCCTGCCTAGAGTTCAGATCCATCTGTTCCACGAATGCAGACCTAGAGGATCTGAGCTTAATCCTCTGCCCACGTGGTAACACCAATCTCTCCAGTGTCATAGCTCAAAAACTGCTTGGCATGAGGGTGATGACAATGGAACTAGCATGTAGTTCTTTGTTTTTCCAGAGACTATTGGAAGGCCATGTGTATGATGTGAATTGTTGCAGGTTTTTCCCATCGGGCCTTGTGGTTCTGAGTGGGGGAATGGATGCCCAGCTAAAGATCTGGTCAGCAGAAGATGCCAGCTGCGTAGTAACGTTTAAAGGTCACAAAGGAGGTACAGAGTGCTTAGCCTTTAAAATGCTTAACCTGCTGTGTGTGTAATTGCATTGCACCCGAGGGCTAAAGCTGAGTCTCCAGCCTGCTGTGCCTTGTGCTGTGTGTTTGTGGTAGATGTCGCAAGTTTTTCAGCCTCCCAGAATGTGAATATCAGTGGTTGCTGTGTTAAATAGCTGGAACTTTTTCTCCCTGACCTGAGGGAGGATGTGATCCCTTATCCTGTTGTGAGTGCCAGAGGTGGAGCTCTGACCTGTATTAGCTGCCTCCATGCTTGCAAGGGAATGCCTCCTGCTCGTTCCCAGCTCATCATGCTTCCCTTTAGTTGCTCTGGAGCCTCATCCTCTTTTTTGCCTTTGCCTGGATAGGCATACAGCAACTTTAAGAGATGTGCTGAAGGTGAACAGGCAGTTACTGCCTTGAGGATGCCATTCTCACTTTTAGCAGCATGTACGGTGAGAGCAGCTGCAAGGGTGCTTCAGTGATTATTTCTTCAGGAGGGCTGGAGGAAGTTTGTTCATCCTCAGATGTTCAGCTCTGCCCCTCCTGATGACCTTGCTGCTGAAAATGACAATAAATTCCTTGCACAGAAGATTCCTGGTCCACCTTCTGTAGTGATTTGAGGGCTATTTGCTCTGATTGCTACAAGCTTCTCCAGCTGATGCTGTTTTAGTGCCAGTGGTCTGCAAGGCATGGACAGTGAGCCAACCAGGAAGACTCCTGAGAGCAAGCTTTTGGCAGAAATGTTTCCTATCTCTGGAGATCGAGGTCGGGCTGGACTGGGCTCTGAGCAACTGATGGAGCTGTAGGTGCCTCTTCACTGCAGGGAGTTGGACCAGATGACCTTCAGAGATCCCTACCAACTCAAATGATTCTGTGGACAGAGCCTCTGTTTGACACAAGTGTCCTGTAAACAAAACATGGCAGGCAGTGTGATGACATTGGGTCACAGCAGCTCTTTTTGGCTCCTGGTGGCTCCAAGATTCACCTTCAGAACTGCAGCCCAAACTTTGCTTGGCTTCCACTGTCTGAAGCTTCCCCTGTCATTTCACCTTGTGATGTTTAATGACTGCTTC
Source organism: Odontophorus gujanensis (assembly GCA_013399175.1). Taxonomy (NCBI): domain Eukaryota; kingdom Metazoa; phylum Chordata; class Aves; order Galliformes; family Odontophoridae; genus Odontophorus; species Odontophorus gujanensis. The sequence continues at coordinate 6,624 of VXAB01005382.1, forward strand.
TGTAGGGAAAGTGTTAATTAAGTCCTCTAACCATCTGACTGTTCCCTTCCAGAAAAACACTTATTTTTTTTTTCAAATCTAGACTGAAATTGGAGTGGTCAGGGGGCATCAGCGTTTGCTAAGACTGCTCTTTTGATGTTACTGCAGCTGGGCAATAGAGATACTGCTTGCCCTGTGCAGATTTTGGGATTATCCAGAGCTGGAGTTGGCAGTGCAGTAAGAGTGCTGGGCTAGACTACTTTCTGCCCAAGTTAGAAGTCAACTTTGGAGGTAGAAACTTGGCAGGAGATGCAGTATCAGCAAGTCTGAGATGTGGAAGGTTGTTGCTTGCTTCTGCTCCAAATGACAGCTCACAAGGGGGGAATGGAGCCATAGTTTAGAAGGTTGGACCAGGTCATTTCTAGAAGTCCCTTCCAACCTCAGCCATTCTATGTTGTTATTGGTAGCATCCCACCCTTGTGCAGCGTGATGGCTCCTGTGCTGCTTTACTGGGAGCTGCTGCCTTTCACACAGACCTCTTCCTAAAAGCTCTCTGCCCCTGCAATGCACCTTCCATAATTTGCCCTTGTACCACCTCTGTCCCTGCTGTGCTGGTGGCTCTCTGGGGACAGTGCTCTGGAGATGGGTGCACGGTTGCCTTGGGAAATGCGTGCTCTTCCCAGCCTTTGCCTTCTGTGCTGTCTCTGAGCACGGCCTTTATTTTGATGCAGGTATTTTGGATACTGCCATTGTGGAACGGGGAAGGAATGTCCTTTCCTGCTCCAGGGATGGCACTGCACGCCTCTGGGACTGTGGCAAATCTGCCTGTCTGGGTGTCATCGCTGACTGCGGCTCTCCCGTCAACGGCATCGCTGTGGGCACTGCTGACGACTCTGTGAACCTGGGCACGCCTGAAAACCCTCCCAGTAAGGGACTTTCTTTTAAAGGACAACCTTTATTTCCCCTTAGCTTTGTCAGCTGGTGCTGCAGGTGTAATTTGGAGAGCTGTGTGCCCTCACTAGGTCACCAGAATAGAGCCCTGTGGAGGAATTCAGCCTTATCTTGCAGCCTGAGTGATTAAGACTGGCTGCTGGCCTGATTTGCATTAAGGGGGGAATGTTTCTGGGGGCTCAGCAGTTGTGATCCCAAATGTCAGCCTTCAGGACGTTGTCTCCCTGTGAAGATGTGCTGCTGGAGTTAACCTTTGTCCTCTTCTCAGGTGAACGTGAGATTGGGACAGAAGGGAAAATCCTTCTGCTGGCTCGAGAAGACAAGAAGCTGCAAGGAGTTGGGCTGCAGAGCAGGCAGCCGGTAAGGAGGCTGAGGCTTTTGGTACTGCTCTTCCAAATACCCATCTGCAGGAGGGAATGGGAACCAGCACTGCACACACACTCACTGGTTTTGTGCTCTGAGTCCTCTGGCCCTCCCCTGGGAGCATTCAGGTGCTGCTCCCATTCAGCTCCCTGGGGAGCACTGCTTTTGGTTGGGGTCCCAAGTTGCAGTGTTCTCCCCTGTTCTTGTTCTCTGAAAGAGAGACTAGCCCAGTACACTTAAGGGATCCTTTCTCTCCTTTTTTTCTGGCTAAGTTTATATGTGGGGGGTCGAGGAGTAAGGATTGCTTGTGCATTCCACCCAAGTTTGTGGCAAACTAAACAGTGGCTGGTAGATGTCACTGAGAATGCAGGAATTGAGGCTGTGTCTGCAGAGCTGCTGCCTTCACAGCAGTCCTTCCCTGTAGCCTGCTCAGGGGCTGCACAGCCATGCAGCTGAGGTGTAAAACTGCTCTGAGGTGTTTACCAGTCCATCTCCCTCCAGCAAAGGGAAGGGAATTTGCAAGTCTCAGGTCCTGAAGATCCTACAGGGCCGTCCTGGGCAGCAGGACACAAGCATCTGGCTCAGCAGATTTAATTCCATGTGGAGAGTGAAAATTGAGTGGAGCAGATACTCACCAAGGCTAGGCAGTGGGGTGGCAAAGGCTTGGCTGCTGATAGCTTGCAGCCCTGCAGCAGTGCTGGTGGCACAGTGAGGAGGAAGTAGTCTTCACAAACCTGCTTTGAAGATCTGAAGAGCTGCTCCAAGGGTGTCTAAGGACAAGTTTGAGCTCAGTGGTGATCTGCCTGTCATAGAGGAGACCCAGGGGCACTCAGTGATTGCAGTAACCTTGCTAATTTGGCAAGGCTGATTCCAGGGCATTGTCCTCCCACACATCCTGGAGCAGAGTTGAGAGGGTTATTAACCTAGCTCTGGATTTGCAAGTTTGTGCCATGACTCAAGAATCAACCTCACTGACTTCCTGAATAAATTGCTTCCTATTCCTGGTTGTCCCTTGCTGCTTTGGCACATCTGTGAGATCTGACACTTGCTTTTTTTTTTTTTTAATCTATTCCCAGGTGTTCCTCTTTGTTGGATCTGATGCATTCAATTGCTGCACATTCCTCTCAAGTACCTATTTCCTAGCAGGGACTCAGGATGGGAACATCTATCAGCTGGATGTGAGAAACACCAAGTGAGTGGTGTGCCTGGGGATGCAAGTACTTGATGGCAATTGTGGTTGGTTGTTTTCCTCTGAGGAAGAGTCAGATTGAAGGTGCTGGCAGACAGTGCCTCATCTGAAGGTGGGTACAGCCCATGCAATGGCACTGTGAGCTTTGGAGCTTCTTGCAGCCTTTTCTTTCTCTTGGGGAGCATTCAGGAGGATGCTTTGGCAGGAGCTGTTCTGAGGTGGTTTTTATTTGGTGTGGAAGGCAAACTAAGCAAGGAGCATCCAGATGGATGGGTGGGGACTGGGGAACCTGGCATAGAAAAATCTGAGAAGTCTTTCCTGCAGGTGGTTGGGCTGTTTGGGTGAGGATAATCCCCATGTCTTATGTTCTCCTCACGTTTCACTACCTCACGTTCTTCTTTTGGTGCTCAGATGTTGGGATGAATTGTTGAACTGACCATAATGCTTTTCTTTTTCCTGTTCCTTTTTTCCCCCTCCCAGTGCTCCAATCCAGGTCATTCATAGATCAGGAGCACCAGTGCTTTCTCTGCTCCCATACAGAGATGGATTCATTGCCAGCCAAGGTAACTCAAGTGCTGTGTACAGATCGTGGAATTGATTGAGCAGTTTGGTGCTCAGTAATATACAAGAATTGGATGTCCAAGCCACTATAAGAGGGTTTGACAAAGTGTCCATTGCAAAAAAGGTGATGTAGTGGAGCCTCTTATTACATAGTTCCTTTTTGCCTTGTGATTTTTCTTGTGCTCCCTTAGAGCAGGACCTCCAAGGAGCTCCTCAATCATTAGAGCCTTTTCCCATCTCACTGACATCCTCACAGCATATCTCCCTTTTCTGCTGGGCCCAAAGTGTCTTTCTGCTGGGCCCAAAGTGCTGTTTGTAGAAAGAACGTGGCCTGTTTTCACTCATCACCTGCTATTCTTCCTTTCGTGGTGTCCCTTCTGCTTGCACAGGTGATGGAACATGCTTTATCATTCAGCAAGACCTCGATTATGTCATCGACCTCACAGAAGCAGACTGTGACCCCGTGTACAAGGTAAGGAGTGAGATGTGTTGATTGAAGTAGAGGGCTTGAGGAAAGGTGATGCCAAGCAGCAGGCAGCTGCATTTATCTCAGGAGCTGGCTGTCCACGTGAGCTCGTCACACTGTTGGCTTTCCAACTTAGTTTTTCTACCTGAATAATCTTGTTTGGCACAAGTCAGTGCTGTCAGCATCTCTCTGGTACGTTGTAGTATTATCTCTGCTGTGCAGGAGTAGAAGCAGAGAAGTAACTTAATTGTGGAATAGATCTGTCAGCATGGTGGGTTTTTTTCTGTAAGGAAACTGGAACTCATCTGTGCTTGGGGGTTCATTGGGGTCAAAGCAACAGCTGGTAGCATAGTGCTGCCTGTCTTCTGCTCCTGTGTGATGTGAAACCACAAAGTACTGCAGTTGTTCTGTGCCCACGCAGGTGGGAGGCAGTGCCCTGAGTTCCCTGGGCTCTGAACCACACAGTAGTGGTGGAAATGAGCTCTTAGTTTTAAGGGGCTCCTGCTCTGCAGTCCTTTTCTGAGCTGACACACACACAGGGTTAGCTTGAAATTTGACCTGTGGGATTCATCAGATCATGACAGTTGGAAGAGAGCTGTGACAACCACCAACCCCAGCCCACCCCACTGTCTGTGCCCCTCAGTGCCACACCTCCATGCTTCTGGAGCACCTCTGGGACAGTGACTTCCCCCACTCCCTGGGCAGCTGTGCCACATCCCTCTGTAGTGCCTCTCTACCCCTGCTCAGATCAGTGCTCCCAACCAACTTGATGTCATTGGCCAAACATACTGAGGGTGCGCTCAGTGCCCTCATCCTTTATCCACCAATAAAGATACTGAGCAGGACAGGGCCCAGCACCACCCCCTGGGGAACACCACCGTGACTTTATCCACTGGTGTCTTTTCTCCCCTCTTTTCCAGGTGGCTCCGTGGGAGAAGCAGCTGTACACGTGCTGCAGGGACGGGGTGGTGCGGCGGTACCAGCTGGGCGGGCTCTGAGTGCTGCGGGCTGCTCGAGTGCGACCCCCACAGCTGAGTTTTATCTGCCCTGGGGGGGGTGGGGGTGGGGTGGGGTGTTAAACCGTGGCTGTGGGCTGAAATAAAGCAGCTTNAGGGAGGGGTGAGCCCCGCTCGCGTCCAACCCCTCCTCAGCTTTAGGGGCTCCATCTCCTCAACCCCTGCCCAAGTAATGCGTGGGGCTGGGGCTCTTCTCCACAACCAGAAGCAGGAGAAAATCGTAGACCCTCAAGATCTCCCACCCTCTGTTGTGGGCTGGGTGCCCCCCCAGCTCGAGCTGCCCAGGGCCCATCCATGGCCTTGTCACCTCCAGGGATGGGCACTCACAGCTCTGGGCAGCAGTGCTGGAGCCTCACTGCTTCTGCAGAAAGAATTTCCTGCTCACAGCTAACCTAAATTTCCTCTCTTTTAGTTTAAAGCCATTCCCCCTTGTCCTGTCACTATCAGACTGTGTGGACAGTCCCTCTCCTTCCTACTTATCAGCTCTTGTCCCACTTTTCTCCACCAGGGCTGCTCTGAGGGTGTCCTTCTCTCAGTAAATTGTCTGTTTCCAATCCCTCCTTGTCTCCCCTAGCTGTGAGGAGAGGCATCTACGACAGATTTGGTGAAGAAGGTCTCAAAGGTGGCATCCCTGTGGAGTGTGGTGGTGAGGACGCCTGGACCACTGGCTACGTGTTCCACAACAACCCCGACAAAGTCTTCAAGGAGTTCTTTGGAGGATACAACCCCTTTGCAGGTGGGTGGGTGGGTGCTGTGCTGCTGTCCCCGGGGCATCCTGTGCCCCTCTGGGGCTGTGCTCACCACCGGCCCCTCAACCTTGAGGTCTGTGTCAATGCTTCATCCTAACAGACCTCAAACAGACCCAGTCCCACCCCCTGCTATGGGCTGGGTGCCCCCCAACTACCCTCTGTGTCCTCTGGCACCTCCAGGGATGGGGCACCACAGCTGTGGGCAGCGGTGCCGATTTCTCACCGCCCTCTGAGTGAAATATTCCCCAATATTCCTCCTCTGCTGGAGGTTTTCTTCTCTCTTTCACCCTGGGACTGAGGTTTGGAGCCCCGTGTCCCTGCCCCACGCAGAGTTCTTCACCAAGGATGGCTCGGAGGTGACCTTGCCCTTTGGAGGGCTGCGAGGAAGAGGTGCGATGAAGCAGGATCCCCCGATGGTGTGGGACCTCCACGTCTCCCTTGAAGACCTCTTCTTTGGCTGCACCAAGAAGATGAAGATCTCCCGTCGGGTAAGGGCAGAGCTTGTGCCAGGCAGAGCAAGGACCCCTTCCCCCCACTGGATCACGCTACCTCCAGCCCGGCCTGGAGCTGCTCTGACTGCAGAAGTTTCCCTGCTGCAGCCCCAAACTCATCCACGCTGCAGGTGATGAATGAAGATGGCCAAACGAGCACCATCAGGGACAAGATCCTGATCATTGACGTGCAGCCGGGGTGGAAGCCGGGCACCAGGGTCACCTTTGAAAAGGAAGGAGACCAGGTAACAACTGCTGTGAGGTTCTGGGCTGGGTTTCCTCGGGTGCAGCTGTGTGCTCTTCTCAGATCCCCCCCATCTGTGCTGTGTCCCTGCAGCTCAGGGTAGTTGTTCTCCTCTGTTCCCGTGGGGACACGGGGCTGTGCTGTGCCCTTAATGCTGACCTAGGGAAGCCACAGATTCCTGTGGGGCACAGCCATGCTGCTCAGAAGCAGTGAGAAAGGAGCCCCTCCTGCCTGCCTTTATCCTGGGGCAAAAATAACAGCACGGGGTGCTGCTCTGCTTGCCCTCACCTCTGCAGAGCTCACTCTGCTTTTGTTTGGTGTAGCAGGACGCTGATAAAACACCTTGTTGGCTTCTTTTCCCCTAAACGAAGCCCCCAACAAAGGGGCAGCTCTTGGTGTCCCCTTACCCTGCATAAAACTGCATCAAACCATCCCCAGATCTCTTTTCCCCTTTGTAGGGCCCGAACGTCATTCCGGCCGACATCACCTTCGTGGTCCAAGAGAAACCTCACCCGAGGTTTAAAAGAACCAACGATGACCTCATTTACGTGTCCGATATCCCCCTGGGAAAGGTGAGTGAAGGGGAAGGGGTTCTGTGAAACGCTCCGAGGAGGGAGGGCAGCGCCGGGCTCGGGGCCTCAGCTATCCTCATCCTCCCCGCTGCTCTCGGGGTTAACGCCAGGGGTCCCCGTGCGACCTCGGGCTCCTGCTCCGTCTGCAGGCGCTGGTTGGCTGCACGGTGGCCGTGAGGACGCTGGACGGGCGGCTGCTGAACGTCCCCATCAACGACATCGTGCAGTGAGCTCGGGGCGGGGGGGTGGTGCGGGACGGTCCGCAGCCCTTCCCGAAGCTGCTGGATGCTCCGCCTGCGTTCCTGGGTGCTCTGGAGCTTTGGGAGCAGGCTGGGGGCTCCCGGCATGCAGGCAGAGCCCCAACTTGAGGGTGCTCGCGGAGGCAAAGGGCAGGGGGAGGTGGGAGCAGGATGGTGCAGCGATGCCCCCAGGTGAAGGGACGTGAGGACAGGAGGAAAGGGGAGGGTGGGCTGGAGCTGGGTGGGAGCAAATCCGCCTTCAGAAACATCAGCCGTGCACGCAGGGCGCTGTGTGGGGCCCCTCTGGGCTCCGTGGGGTCCCGTCTGGGGGTGGGAGCACCTCTCAGCCCCCCCCTCTCCCTTTGCAGCCCCACGTACTGCAAAGTGGTGCCAGGGGAGGGGATGCCGCTGCTCGAGGACCCGCGGCGTAGGGGCGACCTCCTCATCCACTTCAACATCTGCTTCCCCAAGAGCCTCACGCCCGATAAGAAAGTGCTCCTGAGGAGCGCCCTGCTGCCCTAGGAGCTGTCAGCCCCGTGCCTCCTCCCAGCACTGCGAGTGAAAAGATGCTAAGGATCGTAAGCCAGGAGAAAAACCCCACCCTCCCCGTAATAAACATAAGGCGAAGGAGCCCCGGGTCCTGCTGGGACAAGACCCCACGGGGGCCATTTATTTGAAGCATCAGTGAGGAATAACTGGAATCACGGCATCCCCCGTCCCACACCGCTCCTTCCCCCTCTCCATCCCACCGCCTCCGGGAAGCGCCGCAGTTCCCGACTGGAAAACCTCCCCACCTTCTCCCTTCCTCTCCGCTCCCCTCCGTCCTCCTCCTCCCTCCGGTCCCTCGTGGGGCCGACCCTTGGTCCCCCTCATCCCACGGCGTTGAGGGTCTCGCTCGTCTCCCCTCCCCCGCCGCTCCGGCGTTCATGGAAGCGCTCGCTGCCGGGGCTGGGGCGCTCAGGGCGGCGTGCTCCGGGGCAGCGCGGCCACGCGTTGCAGCTGCTCGTAGGAGATGAACATCACCACGTTCCAGGAGCCGAGGCGCAGGAAGGAGGGGACGAACCTGGAGCGGGGGGGTGGGGTGGGGTCACACAGCGCCGTGGGAGGGGACGTCCACGGTCACCGCTTTGTGGCGGTTCGGGGTTGCGGCGCTCACCCTTTGTAGAGCCCGGCGATGCCGTCGTGCAGCAGCAGGGCCAGCAGGCAGCTCGGGACGTTGCGGTACTGCCCGGGGCCGGCGTTCATGTAGCGTGTTTTCACCACGTCCACCGGTGACGCCACCAGTGTGGCGCAGAATCCGGCCCCGAAAGCGGCCACGAAGTGACAGGGGACGTTGTCTAAAGGCAGAATGGGAGTGAGGGATTTGGGGAGCGGGATGGGGCGCGGGGGTGTGTCCCCAGTCCCACCCTCACCTGTCATCAGCTGTGCCCGCAGCAGCGTGTCCTTGATGAGGTCGTAGGTGACGAGCTCGCCGCAGTTGATGATGGCGTTGCGGGCGATGTTGGGCAGTGTCCCTGGGGGGAGGGCAGTGGCGTTGGGGTGGGGTCCACACCCTGCCGGGTACCACTGGCCCTGTCCTCAGCCCTGACCCCCCCTCCCTTGACCCCATTCAAGGCTGACAGATGGGGTTCATTGAATCATCAAGACTGGAAAAATCCCTCCAAGATCCAGCCCCCACCCGCCCTCAATGTGTCGCTCAGTGCCGTAGCCCTTAGAAATCCTTCAGCTTTAAGGTGAGGCTCTGCAGCCCAGAGCTGTGGCTGCCCCTCCCTGGCAGTGCCCAAGGCCACGGATGTGGGCACTGCGCTGGGAGAGGTGTCCCCGCCCAAGGACGAGTTGGGACCGGGGGGCACTTTGAGACTCCTTCCCACCCAGAGCCCTCTGATGTTGAGTCCCGTCCCCACCCCATGCCATTCCCCTCTCCTATTCCATCCCTCTCCTCGTGCCACGCCGTCCCATTCTGCCCACCTTCCTCTACGCTGTCTTCTCTTCCATCCCATCCCACTTCCACCTCCCACCCCCTCCCATCCCCCTACCTCTCCACAGCCCACGCACTCCCTCCTCCCTGGCGATGGTCCTGTAGGCATCCACGGTGCCGCTGTAGCGTCGGTTGCTCTCTGGCAGTGCCCCGAGAGCCTGGAACCGCACCTTGACCACGTCGGTGGGTTGGGCACACGTCACGGCCACGGCCCCCGTGGTGCAGCCCGCCAGCAGCCGTGCCAGCAGCCCTGTGCCTGGGGAGGGTGCGCCTTGGGGAGCCCATCCCGTGCCACACGTAGGGAAGGGCTGACTCTGGGCTTAGGACGGTGCATTTTGGGAAGGGCTGAGCACCCGGGGATGGGTTGGTCCCCTATTTGAATGGGTTGGTCCCTACTGAGGTGATCGGTCCCTACTGGGATGAGTTGGTCCTCCATTGGGGGTGGGTTGATCCCCCATAGAGGTGGTTGGTCCCTACTGGGATGAGTTGGTCCCCCATTGGGATGAGTTGGTGTCCGCTGGGGTGGGTTTGCTTCCCCATTGGGGTGCGTCAGTCCCTCATTGAGGTGGTAGGGGCCACACTGAGGTAGTGGGCCCCTCACTGGGGTGGACTGGTCCCCCACTGTGGGCAGTTATCCCTGCTGGGGTGGGGTCGATCCCCCATTGAGGTTGTAGGTCCCGCATCGAGGCAGTGAGTCCCCACTTGTTGTGGTGTGCACACCGGCTTGGGAAGCGCAACGAGGGTGGTGTCCCAGCCCCCTCCACACTCACTCTCAGCCCCTTTTGGGGTGTAGAGCTGCTTCACGGAGTCGTAGAGCCCGATGCGGATGGAGGCGAAGCTCATCTGCCGCTGCAGCCCGGCCACCAGCCCGCTGTAGAGGCTGCGGGGCCCCTCGGTCCTCACCATGGTGCTGAGCGTGCCCAGCACGCCGCGGTACTCCACCGCGTTGGCGCCGCGTGGGATCCGCACCTCGCCCTGGATCTGTGGGGGGTGCCCACCGCGTCACCCCCACGCTCTGTGCCCCCGGCCGTCCCCGCTCGGTGGCATCGCTGCGGGGCTCTCGGGGCCGTACCTGCAGCCGCACTTTGGCGGTGTCCAGGGGGAAGGTGCAGAGGTCGGCGATGCAGGCGGCCGTCCCGGCGCTGAAGAACTTCACGACGGCCGTGGGGGGCACCTCGGGGGGCTTCAGGCCCACCATGGTGGCCGGGAGGGAACGCAATGGGTGGCGGTGGGACGCTGCGTCCTACGGGGCTCCTGGCTCACGGGTGGTGGTGACACCGCAGTTCTGCTTGGCTTCAGACGAGCACAGAAACAAATCCAGCTCTGCTTCTCTGTATCCGTGGGGAAACCGAGGCCCAGAGCAGCCCGGCGTAGCCCGCAGACCCCCGGTGCCCCACCCCCACCCCCAGGGCATTACTGCGTGGGCTCAGCTCCTCGATCCCACTTATATAGCACCCTGAGGACATTCCTGCGGCCGCGGGGATCGGGTGACAGCGCAACCCCGACCCCTGGCGGCATTTGAGCCGCAGACAGTGGGGTCACCTGGCAGCCCCGAGGGGTGACGGCGTTTCAGTCCAAAGCTTTGGGAACGCAGCACTCGAAAACAGATCCGGTCCGTTTGGGAGCCCGGCACCGACCACGAGGCCGTCGTTAATCCCACGCAGCTGCCAGGGCTGCCGTGTTTACTGCACGGATTTCCTACACCACCACCACCACCACCACCATCACACGTCCCCCGTGCCCACGTGGAGCAGCTCCGGGAACCCAACGCGTTCACGTCCACGTGGGGCACGGGCAGCAATGGGGAGGGGGCTGAGAGCTCAGCAAAACCCCTTTTCCGGGTTCTTCAAACTCAAAGCCACTTTATTGAAACACAAACAGAGCTCCGAGGGCGGTGGGGACATAACTTAAGAGTGGTTTGTGGCACGGGGAGCGGGCTTAGAAATGTACAAAAATAATCTACAATATAATTTATAATATAAAAGTGTCGTATTTCTACACAAACCCCTTTGTACATTCGTTTTGCAGCATCCTCGGTTTGGATGTGCAGTGATTGTTGAGGGCTGCAAGGAGGGCACGGAGCTCCTCTCCTGCCCCCACACACGGCAGCGATGCAGCACTTCTCTGCTCTCCTCCAGGACAGCAGTTTGTTCACATTCTCCATCCTCAGGGCCAGGGAGATGCCCCAGAGTGGAATGTTTTAGCCAAAGTTGTGTAAAACTGAGAGAAATTGCACAGGAATGATGCTCAGGGGTTGGGCAAAGCAAGTCGGCCCAACCCAAAGGGCTGTGGGGCCGAGCATCTCTTGGGATCTGCCCTTGGTGCATCACCACACTTCTGCTCCCAGTGAGTAAACTCCAGTTTGGGTAACGAAGGGCCGTGCTGCTCCCACCTCCTCTCCCCGAGGACGTGGTGTCTGTGACGTGCCAGGAGCTGGCTGTGTCCTGGGACACTCCGAGCCACACTACTCCTCCAGGCAGAGCCGAGCCGAGAAGATCCTGGCGATCCTCCTGGCCTCGTCCTCTGAGAGCTCAGCTGGGATAAGGGGCGGTCTCTGTCGGTATGGGATGGCCCCCAGGACAGCCCCACGGACACTCTGCAGACAGAAGGGACAAAATGGAAATGTTGTGCAGCACTGCCACGGCCAAAGCTGTGAGCCAGCACTGGGCACAGTCCCTAATCTGTCCCTCTGTGACATCACTGTGCAAGCTTTTAGTGGGTGCTGCTTTCCTTACACTCATCATCTATGGGGTCCCAACCCCGTGCTGTAGGCAGGGACACCTCCAGGGACAACCTCACCTGTAGGCCCCTCTCCAGGTCCTGGAAGGACGCTATGAGGTCCTCCTGGAGCATTCTTTGCAGAGCCCCAGCTCTCTCATCCCATCCCTGTAGGGAGCTGCTCCATCCTCTGCTCATCTCCATGCCCTCCTCTGGACCCAATCCAACAGCTCCACGTCCTTCATGTGCTGGGGGCCCCAGAACTGACACAGAGCTCCAGGTGGGGTCCCACGAGAGCAGAGCACAGTGCAGAGTGCCCTCCCTCGCCCTGCTGCTCACGATGCAGCCATGATCTGGTTGGCACTGTGGGCTGTGAGCGCACATTGCCTCAAATCCTTCTCCTCGGGGCTGCTCTCAAGCCATGCTCCATCCAACCTGTATCCCAACCGAGGTGCAGGACCTTGCCCTTGGCCTTGCTGAACTCCACGAGGTTGGCATGGGCCCACCCCTGCATCCTGCTCAGGTCCTCCTGGATGCCATCCCTTCCCCTCAGCACAGTGGCATCTGCAAACTGCTGAGGCTGCTCTCAATCCCACTGCCCACATCACCTACAAAGATGTTCAACAACACCCGACCCAGCAGTGATCCCTGAGGAACACCACTCAGCACTGCTCTCCACTCGGACCCTCAGGCACTGACCATCCAGACAACTCCTCAGCTATTGTTGACAGCGACTCTAGAGGAGAAATTAACTGAGATTTATTTCCCTTGTTCTTCAAGTGTTCATTTCTTCTCAAGATACTTTGTCTTTTATTCTTTTTTACTGGGGATGGATACTGAAGATGCACGAGGTGGATCCTGAACAACTCGAGAAGTGTTTGTAGGAGAGGCACCACTCTGGCAGTGGCTTTCCTGCTCAGCCAGGGGCTGCTGCACAACTTGCTGTCCCTCACCCACATTTTGCATACAGCACTGATGCAATAGTGTGCCCCAAAAGTGCCCTATCACTGCAAACAGGACAGCTGAGCAGCTCCCTGCTGCGTTACGACGTCCCTGATGGTGGATGGTGGCTGCATGCTCCCAGGTGCTGTACCAGAGATGTGCTTCCAAACAGACTGTGCTCGTTCTGATGGAAGTGGGTAAAGCCCTTCTCCCTTTTCGTACCAAGAAAGGATTTCCAGTTGTAACAGAGGCTCAGCAGCTCCTCTTTCTATTTCGCTATTCCGAATGTGAACTGACAAGCACAGAGAGCATCCCCAGCTCAAAGACAAGCAGGAGCCCTGGGGAAGCACATTTGTGGCTTTAGCTTCACCAACACCTTTGGGATGTGGACACAGGAAGAGCTACGCTTCTGCACTCCTCTCTGCACGAGGCTGTTTTCTTTGAAAACACTGATCCCTTCCAGGTAGAGCACGCAGTGAGGCACTGTGGCTGTGTTTTGGAGCTGCTCCTTTGGCACTGAGTGGGCAGCTCCACGCAGGCTCAACTTTAACCTTCTGCATAGTTTCCAGAGCACAGGTCTGAAGTGTTACACCATTCCTTGCTATGCCTGAGCTCCTGGCTCCCTCTCCCTGTCCCCACACCAACGCTGTCGCTGGAGCCAAGTATGTAATGCTCAGCCACGGTCCTTTTCAGCCCACCAGAAAACTCAGAGGAAGAGGAGTTATGCACAGATCACGCTTCACCTTTCTTTTTATAGAGATGGTTGCAGCACAGGAGCACACTTAAACCAGCCTGGGGTTCTCTGGTTGCTGCGTGCCAGGGATTTGGGTGAAGCAAACAGATTGCTGAGCATTTTGTAGGGGTCAGGGGTTTGCTTATTCCAAGGTCAGAGAATTTTGCTAACCTGGAAGCAAACTACCTTGCAGCTCTGTGGTGCAGCTGGTCTGACAGCCAGCTCTGGTTGTGTGCTAACAAAGTGCAAACAGATCTGTGTTAACAGGCTACAAACTTCCCACGGGGTGACCTCACACCTACTTCTGCTTCTGGGCAGCAAAAGGTTTGTGTCAAAGCAGCATGCCTGGTCCCAAGTGGGTGCAGCAACACAGCCACCTGCTCTGCTTTTTCTGGTCAAGAGAATGATAAAAACATTGGCACTTCTGCTCAGCAGGTCAAGAGGACAAATCTACTGGGTAAAGCCTCAGCTCTGGTTGAAACTAGATGATCTCTAAGGTCCTTTTCAGCCCACGCCATTCTATGGTTCTATGATTCTCTGTGCTCTGGGTAACCTGAGTTGGGAAAAAGAAGAGTGGTTGCACCTGGAATGGGAACAGAGCAGTGTTACGACTGAGGAAGGGTGCTGGGAGCAGAGTGAGAATCAACATCACAGCTGAGGAAGGGTGTGTGGAACAAAGAACCAACATTACAACCAAGGAAGGACACTGGGAACAAAGAACCAATGTCCCAGCTGAGGAAGGATGCCTGCACCTTTGCTGGCTGCATTTAGAACAGCTAAAAGCTCTTATTTGGAAGGTGCCTTAAGTTTGTGTCATAAAAGTGTTTCCCCTAATTTGTGCTGAAAACACATCCACACGAAAAACACAGAAAATATTACTGATGCTGAATAAAACTGATTTCAGTGTATGTTTCTGATCCTTTGGGCATATCCATAGAGGAGATTAGTAAATAAATAAAACGGTTTAACTCTCCTCAGATTTCCAAACACCTTTTTTTCTCCCCAGACAGCTTCCCACGAGCAGAGCAGGTCGCTCTGTGAATGACAATGCCTACAGGGACTCAGCTTTTGCCCTGAAATCTCAGCAGTGGTATATAAAATGGGACAGAACACACGAATGCAGTAAAGGCAAAGAGGGAGGAGAAGTGGGGTCAGAAATGTGGACTGCAGTGTGGGCCACCTACACCATGGCTGTGACAAAACAGCTGTAGCTTTACTGTAGCTATGATACAGGTTTGGATGCTGCTAAATTGAGCCAGAGCCACGGGTATTTTTCCCCAGGTTATATCAGGAGAAGGGCTGAGGGGACAAGTGCAAAGCTGCTGAACTTGAGAAGGGGCAGAAGTGGAGCCCGGGCTGCTGGAGCAGGTGGACAGCAGTGACAAGTGTGGGACAAGGGAAGCTGGAAAGACCTTGGGAACCAGGGGAATGAGGTGTGGTGGAAAAAGAAAGATCTAAAACCGTTCACATTTTGTGAGGCTCTGCAGAACTCAGGACCAGGAGCTGTTGCAGATCCACAACACAACCCCCTTTCTGTCTCAAAACACCACCATCTCTTTTGGCACGCCAGCCCACTTCGCTCCCTGAGCCCTGCTTCTGTAAAAGAGAGGGAAAGCAGGGAGCCAGGCAGCAGGAGTCCAGCAGGGAGCACTGCCAACTGCCATGAGAGCAGCAGGGTGCTGCTGACCCGCAGATGGGAGCAGCTCACATTTCAGCCCCACTGCTGCACACAGTGTTTGCTGAGCTGTGTGGAAACCAAACAAACCCCGATTTAGAAAGTGATGCTCTTCGTGCCCTGAACAAAAATATGAGAGGGCAGTTTTCCTGAACTGCAGTGTCCCACTGACACGAGCAGAAAACATCCTGTTCTCGGGGCTGCGCCACACAGGGCTGGATCCTGTCACAACAGACACCTCCAAGTGCTACTGCAAAGGACTGGCTGTAGCTCAGCACAGAATTCAGCAGGTTTAATGTCAGCTTTATCCAAATAAGGTTCTGATAATATTTTCCCCTATTATTAATCCCTTGCAGGGGTGTGTTTCCAGCCACCAAGCTTAGCACCACACAGAGGAATCCAAGTAAAACTGGAGTTAACACTGAACCATGGGCCTGAGGGATGACTTGGAGGTACACAGGACAGAGTGCTCCCAGGAAGAAGCAGAAACTCTTCAGGGAAAGCAAACCTTGGAAGAGGGACACGGCAGTGAGCTAGAGAGCAAGCTGGCATGGACAGATGGGAACACAGAGAACTCCAAAGGAGAAATGCATCTGAGATTCTCCTTTGGGTTTCATCTGAGATATTTGGACACAGCACGAGAAGTATGCTTAATGAGCACTGAGACTGCAGGCTGGGTGTCAGTCAGGTCAAATCCAGGGAGGCTGAAAGCATGCTCTGATCATGATGGCTCTGATCGAGCTCTGTATTCCCACCAGGAACAAGTATCAAGGGCTTTAGAAAAAGATATTAAAAATATTCATCTGATTTACATGAGACAATGTGAAACAGCAAAAATGGATGCATTTTATCTGAGCTGCAAAGATATTTATTAACTGCAGGCAGCTTCCATGACTTCAGAGTTGCCTAATTTCAGATAATTGGAGTTGCCTAAAATCAGATCCTGCCTAATTTTGTTCTTTTAAATCAAGCAAGCTGTTTAGGATTATACAAACACTCCTCACGGTGTTTGTTTCATAGTGACAGGAATGAACAGCTCATCTTTTCTGCAGGAGATAAACAAGTAGCCCAGCTGGTGCAGGACTGAGATCCACATCAACAGCCCCACTGTAGCTGCAAAAGAATCACCCTTAGACCTCAAAACAACCCAGTCACCTCTTGCAGCACAAAAGCACAAGTGTCACCAACAACACAGCCACTGATGCTGACATCTGTCCTCTCTGAGAGAAGAGGGCTCCCAAAGACTCACCGTGGTTTGGAAACTGTCCCAACCTCAGCACTGCCAGGCAAAGAAAGAAAGGGAGAAGTGCTGGATGACTTTAAAGGCTCCTTCCAACCCAAGCCATTAGTCTATGGTCCTATTCCTGCTTTGACAACTTCACTCCATCAAGCAGAACAGTAAAGGAAAGGATGTCCCATACTTACTGTGGGAGGGTGAGAAGAACTTCGGAGCATTCTCATGGAGGCTTCCATCTGTTGGGGAGGGAGGAAGAAATTGGGAACAACAACAGGATCAGATCTGAGCAGAGCTGTTAAGAAACAACCTCTGATGGTGTGCAATGGCACAAAGGTCCACAGGAGCTGAGGATTAGGAATGAGCTTCTAGTAATGGGCTAACGGATCCCAGGTGGTGAAACAAAACCATTTGATGAACACGGTATCAGTCTGAACACTTGGGTCTCTCACCTGGACTCACAAAGCACAGGTCACAAACTTGCTTTAAATATTTGTAGAGAACTTCCTCCTGCAAAGGTTCCAGCACAGCTTAGTGACAACTGAATGTGAGATTTGGAATCAGTGCAAGAAATGTGGGAGAATGCTTTAAATGCAAAACACACATTTCTTTTCATACAAAAGATACACAGTGCCAGCATGGATTAAAAAATACAGGAAGACAGGTTGAAGCTACCCAAGATGAAGTAATTATCATGCATCACTGCAAATATTGGTCACAAATGGCAAGGAAGTCAGCACTACACTCCACAAAATGCATCATAACAAGTATTCCTAGTGCCTGGTCATAGATTTACTGCACAGCAAAGAGCTTCGCATAGTGAATTTCTCATTTCTGAAGCCTGTGTAATTCTAACCAAAAGACCCACTCCCTGAATGCAATGTGTGCTTAAGGAAAGAGAAGGATACAAAACCATTTTTGGTTTCTCAGGCTTTCCTGGCTCCTCCTGGTCTTCGTGGCTGCTGTCAGAGATGCTGCCATGGTGCCCTTCTGAGCCTGCTTGGGCAGATACACTCTTGGCACAGGTCTCATCAGAACCACTTTTTTCCTCATCTTGATGATCTTCATTTAAAACCTCTCTGTTTTCCTCCTCTCTCACTGTGGCTTTCAGAGCAGACAGGCTAGTGCCCCCTGGAAATTCCAGTAGTTCCTTGGAGGCCACGTGAAACTCTGTGTTCTGTTCCACTTGCTGAGCATTAAGTGTTCTGTCCCAACTGTAATTTCTGTTTTCTACTGGTCTGCTGACTGTCTGATGCACTTCTGACAAATGAGCAGGCTGAACCAGCTCCCTGCCAGCTGTTTCTGTGCCATCACCTGAGTTCTTAAAGCCTTCTTCTCCTGCCCAAGGACTGCTCTGCAATGCATGGGGGCTAATGCACGGGCTAAGAGAGGTGAGCACGCTTCTTTTGTCACCTCGTGGTGTGCTGGACAACGTGCTGCTCCGTCTGCTGCTCCCTTTCCTCAAACAATCTATGTCCACTGAGTGCTGACCTTCAGGTCCCAAGTCTGCAGGCTGCTGCTCAGCTCCCAGCTCTACTGAGAGCATGCTGGACCAGGGACTGGTTCTGTCAGTCAGCGTTGTTATTTCATTAAGAGTTCGTGGTTCTATAATGTCTTCTTCTTCATACTCTTCTTCACTGTGTGGCTGATGGGCAAAAGCACCTCCATCCTCCTGGATGCAGTCTGCTGGATGCTCCCCTTCAGGGACAGCTTGGTCAAGCAGCTCCTGCAGCACACGTCTGCCAAGCACAGATCCCCCAAAGGAGCACGGCTGCTGGGTATCGCTGCCAACACCACGTGAGTCCAAGCTCAGCTGCCCTTGGCACACACTGGTTCTGGCATCTCTGCCCTCCTGGTTGGGTACATGAGGGGCACCCAGCTTTCTGCTGCTGTCTTGATCCACATTAGAAGAGTGTTTAGTATCTTTCGTGATCGTCTGCAAATCTGGTTAATAGAAAACAGCATCAGAAAACGCAGAGAGCAACTGTTCATTTTTGATCTGAGCTTCTAGCAGAAAATCACACATTTAATAATGGCTAGTACACACAGCAATTTTGTCAAAAACTGCTGACATGACCACGTTCTACCACTTACCAGGGCAGGAGGAGGACAGAAATGCTAAAGGAAAAAAGGAAACGTTTTCAGCACTGTCCTCCTGAACAACTAGAAACGCCTCCTTAAATCTGCATGAATATAAAGAAAGAAACTGGAAGTGAAGATGCTCTGATATAAAGAATAGTGAGTGGAATGTCACCTAAAGCAAATGGAAAAAATATCTACTGCTTGAAGCCACTAAAAGCAGGTCGTGCTGCTCAGAATGCAGGGGAAGAAGAGAGCAATGACACTGATAGGAAATGTGGATAATCCTAGCAGCTTTTCTTCCTATAGCTTCCCTAGCTTCATTTAGTGGCCCAGAAGACACAGTTGCTAGTGATATTCTCCTGCTACTCTCTGGCTTTCAGTTCAGCTTACCAACACTAATCAAATAACAGAATAGTTATTAATTAAATACTCATACAACAATTCACTCTGGACTCCTGTTCAGCTGCCGAGGCAGAATCACCAAGACTGAGAGCAAAGAGCTGCCAGAGCGTGGGGCACAGGTTCTGGAAACACACCAATGGTTCTGGTCTAAGAGAAACGTGCCCTCCAGCTCCACCTCTTGGAAGCGTTGCTTCCTGCAGGCAGACAGAGGCAGGAGCAGCCCAGAATCACTGCCCAGCTGGCAGCACTCCCAGCCACAGCTTCTCTGCACCAGCATTTCAATCCCTAGTCATTTTGCTATCCGGAGTGCCTCTGTTAGAAGACTGCAGTGGTTTGAACAATCAAGCTAAAAAGAAATCAAGTGCCAATTCCTCTTAGCAAAAGGGTCACAGACTCAGCTCAGTACCTCTCTGCAGACTGCTTTTGCACAAGACCACTCTTTTTCCATCAGATATTGAAATTTAAGTGGAGCTTAGGCCTTAACTCCCATCTCATCTGCCTTGTGAGTATTTCAACTCAACGCTACCATTACTGGCAGAAGTTTGAAAACTCTCCAGAGCATTCTCCCACTGGATCAACACACATCAACACCAGGGATCAGTCTCCATTACTTGAAGAGTTTGAAGATGCTTCAAGGCAGCTCCTGACCAAAAATTCCAGACCAAGTGACAACTCACCGCTGATGAGGCTGCTGACCTGGGACACCAGCTGACTTGATTTTCTCAAAAGATGGCATTGGTTGGGATCCACTCCTCTGCTCTTTGAGCCTTGATGATCACTCTCCTGCTCTCCATGACTTGGTTGGGATCTGTTACCATCACTGAAGTCAGGAAAAGACCTGGTCAGCTTCTGGCTGAAGTATCTCTGAACCTCATCCAGCTCACTCAAGTTTTTTCTGTAAGCAGTTATGAGAAAACAGTAAGGAACAAAAAGAACAAGAAACAGTGGCAGAATGGTTCTATCCACATCCTTCTGATGTACACAGGGTGTACATATGTTCTGATGTACACAGGGTGCACATATGCAAACGCAAGGTTAGGGGTTATTACTGTAAAACAGACCAGCAGGTAAGCATTGAGGCTGCACTACCCATGGGAAAAGAAAATGTTTCCTCAAGAACAAATTTAGACTGGGAACTAATGAAAAAAAAAAGAATTAGTTTTAAACATACTTATTCAAAGAAAGCTGGATTTGCAACGACCTCCCAGTGGAAGTCTTAAAGGAAATGGTATGACTTGACTTCATGACTGAGCTTGATAAAAATCTGAGACATCAGATGTTTTGACTGTGGTGGCAGGCAAAGTGATGGAACAAGAAAGCTTCTTTCAGACCTACATTCCTGCAGATAATAAACATTCTACTCCCCAGATTTAGACCTGACCTGTAAATCTAGATTCTAGACAGCACAAAAATGTGTGCTTCCAGTAAGGAGAGAGGCACCCTGCTGTGGAAGGACATCCTTCTGGACACTGCACTGATACTTCTTTTATCAGTTCACTGTATTTTTTCATTTTCTTTAAAATCCACAGCATCACAGAATTGTAGGGGTTGGAAGGGACCTCTAGGGATCATCAAGTCCAATCCCCCTGCCAAAGCAGCTCCCTAGACCAGGATCAGGTGGCCCTGGACTGCCCTATCACAGGGGACTGAGCCATGCCTAAAGGAACCTGGGGGCTCTGGGCAGCTCTGCAGTCAGGAGCCAGAATTTTGAAGTTTCAAGCTATGCTTTGTAAATCTAATGCTTTGCCTTACCTGAGAGCAGTCAGAAGAGAAGCACGTGATGACAGTGACAGCGAATCCATCCTGGCTGCCCGTTGTGCATTTCCTTCTGCTTGGTGCAAGGATTCGTGAAACCTGCGCACGTTCTGCATATGCTCCTCGTGACGAGGTGTGTGTGCCTTGCAGGGACCAGTTCTGCCAGGAACAGGTCTGCATTTAAACACAGAAAGCAGTCTGAAGGCTCTGCTTGCACAAGAGGTGTGGCAAAACGAAGAGGGTATGCAAGTAATACTCAGTTCTAACTTAGTATTATAAAGAACTCTTATTCTTACAAAGAGCTGGAAGAAATAACTGCCAGTTTTAGTAACTATCTAGTGTAAATCCTAAAGCAGCAACTTGGAAATGAAACATCAGTGAGAAGAAAATCTGGCTCAAGAAGAAAGGTGCCTGTCCTCAGGTTGCCATCTCCTGGCCTGCCCTCTCACTGGTAAAAGGAATTTGGTGTAATCTTCCCAAAACAGGGAAAGACCTCTGACAGGGCTTTACAGTATCAGATATGCAAACTTCTGTGTCCTGGCAGTGATCAGAATGAGTCAGAGCCAGATGACTTACAGTTCTCGGGAAGGAACACTATCTTCCTTCAGGAACACGGGCTTGGAAAAGCTTGGAACATTACTGGGAAGTGCTGGAAAGATGGCCTTCACCTAGAAGAAAGACAAACACCTCACATGAGTCTTCCACAGTGAGAAAAGAGAAATTCAAGTAGTATCTTGTGGAGCAAAGAAACATTTTCTAAATATAAATTTTCAAAGGATTTTCCAGCACTGAGCCAAACCACACTCTTATTTCAGAGACATCTGGTAAAAGGCAGATCCAGCTATCAATATATAGGAAGTCTGATCACCAGTCTACTCTGTTTTGTAACCACAGTTTCCAATTTACATTTCCCAGTTCCAACTTATTTGTAAAACCAATCATCCAAACAAGGGAAAGCTGGCAAACAACAAGAAAGAATCATGCTGAAAGTAGAATCATATAAAATAATAATAAAAAAGCATAGTGTTAAATAAACATGAGGGTAAAATTCAGCCTTTTTGCTTTCAGTAACAGCACATATTACGTGCAGTATGAGAAGGACTGTTGGATCCCTCCTCACCCTACTGAAGAGTGAACTGGAGGAAAGCAGGGTATAATGACTCCACTACATGTGTAATACCCCATTCCAGTACAACTGGAAAGTCTGGGGACTAAAACATGCACATGAAACAGTAAAACTTCCAGAAAATTAGATCTCTGACAAAGTAGAAATTTCCTAATTGGCAAAAGGCTGAATTTGTGTCACAGCACCACCTGAGTGATGTCTGCTAAAGGATCTCTGAGAACAACATCATATTTTATGCTAAGGGCCGTCCTGTCTCAGCCCTAGACATGCAGAAATGTTACAGTCTGGTTTGGAGCATCAGCTGCCAACCAAACAGAACAATGCCAGGCTCCCTGGCATCTAAACCCATGGAGTATCCTCCTAACAATTAACAAACAAACCCAAAACCCAAGCAGCCACAAAACAACGTGAGAGTGACACAAGCCACTGGTGATGAGCATGACCAAGGTTTAAATGAGTTCTGTAACTAACACTGCCCTGGGGCTTCTCTGAAAATATAAAGTGATATTCTCAAACAAGGAATTAAGCATCTCTGGTATGATCCACTGCAGTAGGACAAGCTTGCTATGTTTGCTCAGTACTTCAGAATCCCAGAGAGTCAGTGCTGATCTAATCAGATAATGCACAGGGTAAGAAAGCAAAGCACATACTGCAGAGCTTGGAGTCTGGCTGCGGATCCTTGCCTGCCTTTCTTCTTTGAGATTATTTATACTTTGAAGGGGTGAGACTGCCACTTTGATCTGCCCTCGGCACTGCCCACTGAAGTCTGTGATGTTGTACCACCCGCACACCAGCTGGAAGCCAGAAAGAAGGGGAGAAAGGTCCACTGATGCAAACCCTATCACCCGTTCTGTTTCTGAGGAAGAAGAACATAAAGCATGTATTAATTTAAGCTGCAGCATTTGAGGAATGCCAAAAGGCAGTCAGTTATACAGCCCCTGAAACGCACCGAGGATTTACAGGGGAAGACTTCTTGTGAAAATAAAAAACAAAAAATGGGTTTAAAAAAAAAAAACCTGGTAATAAAGAACAGGGCTTAAGAAAATCAAACAGGGGCTCAGATTTGGGGTTTTACCAGCCTTCAAACCAAGACACCTATGGGATCTGACTTAGAAGGTGAGAAACTGTTTGAAGCAATTCAAGCAGCCTCCTCCCTGCACACGTGCCAAACTGCCTGTCCCTGTTGCAGTTATAGATAACTTGAAGAGCTACAGCAGTGTTAGCTCACAGCAGAGTGAGGCTCTGGCTGTAGGTGTAAGGAAGGACACAGAGGTTACATGCCCCATCTTCTCTGTCTCATAAATTTCTTGAAGCACAGAACAAACAACTTCATCCAAGAAGAGGATGGTGTCTGGATTGCTGTAGCTGTTCCATTGTTTCCCTCAGAAATAGTAAGAGAGCAGGAAGGGGGGTTGGCAGGAGAATGGCTGTGCACACATGGTGCTCTGCACTACACAGAGAAAAGCTGAGTTACACAGGATGTTTATTCTGGAAGCCAAAATTCTGCCAGCTGAACTTGAAATTCTTAAAGAAAGGGGGAAAAATTGGTATCCCAGCAGCTGAATTGAAGTGGGGCTGCCTTCCCAACAAGAAACACATACCTACACCACTATAAAAGTATCTGAACGTCCTTTCAGTAGAAAAATTCAACCTCTGTCAAAACACAGAAATACAAACAAGCCAAAGCTTGCCAGAAGATAAATAGGGAAAAGAAAGATGCTGAGAGGCAGAAAACCGATGTGCTGCATTCTTCCAGCCCAAGGCCAGCAATATCTTTACAATTCTACTCTCCAAGTTACTTGAAGTCACCCAATGGAAGGGAAGCAGAAAGACACTCTTCTCAACACTGCCCTACAAACTTTACCTGCTTTATGCCAAACTTTGAAGACCAAGGTTTGCTGTGGATCCAGCAGAAGTTCTTTGGATAACCTGTGAAAAATAAAATCATTATTTATTATGTGAAGCAGGAAAAAGAGCAGGCACAGTAAAACATTTCTGAAGATTCAATGGCATTGTATCTATCCAGACAAACCACTTTGTTTCTGGAATTATGAGCAGAAAAAAAAAAAATCACTTAGTCCTCAAAAGCATAAGTTTATGTGGTTTGGGCTTTCATTTATGTATGTTATTTCCCTCTCTTCACTCTTGTATCCAAAGATAGGGCACTGAAGCATGAGGAATCTTAGGAAAAAGAAATGGAGAACCAGCCAATCCCACAATGACTTAGTAAGCACAGTGACAGTAAAACACAGGGGTTATGGCTGAAAGCTCTAATACTTAAACCTGATCTTTGGGAAATAAAGAGGAACACTGAAATGGCAAATGTCTTTTCTGAGCAGCTTTTAAGTCACTCAGAGCAATGCAGCTACAAATCCGGGCATAAGCAACATCTGAAACAAACCTGAACTTTCAGCTATCAAGAGTCTTTCAGTGGTTTCATCTTCATATCACAAATTCCCTAAAGCCAAGAACTCTGGGGTAGAAAAGCCCAGTCCTCTGTGGTCACTGGTAGATATTTGCAAGCACTTTGTGATGGAAGAAATAAAGTATGCTTTCTTATTGTCTGTATCTGACTTGTTCAGAAAACACCTTTGGCTGTTGCTTTGGAATTAGTTTAGAATGCAGGGGTTGAAACTAAGTAATCTTGGAGGTCTGTTCCAACCCAAGCAATCCTCTGATTCTAGGAAAATCTGGAGCACAGAAGCCACAAGACTGCAAACAAAGTTTTGTTACTGATGATTCCCGTGTATGACTTGATCAGCTGAGGTGCCTTGGAGCCTTCCATTCATCTGCTCCCACTTAGGCCAAGTTACATTCCCTACACTGATCATGGGAGAGAAACAGGCATCCTAAAGGATTGTTATCCTGTTCTAAGAGAACTCTGACACAGCTGAAGTGACACACTGATTGCAGATGCATGCATCTCTGTGACTGCAGAGGATGCCAAGGCTGAAAAGCTCTGAGTCAGAAACCCAGTCATGTAAAGACAGAGCAGGTGAATCCTACCTTACAGCTCTGAGCCTGAAGTATGGTACAATTACCAAGCATGAAGCTATGTAAAATAGGCAGAAAAACCCAATAAACTGGATCAAGTCTTAATAAACCTTCCCAAGATAGCTATTAGCAGTCCATTCCTCTATGTGGGGAAACTGCAGTTGAGTAGAAACAGACCAAGTTACCCAAGGTCTTAAGCCAAAACACAGTGCAGCTCAAATGTCCCTCCTCAAGTTAGCTTTAAGATCCTTCTCAAACAGCTTTTCACCCAAAATAAGCGTGTGGCAGTTGTACAACATGGAAAGAAGTATTTCTAGCTGGGAGAAGCTCAACAAGACTGCTTGTCAGAGCTGGACAAAAAGCTTTTTAGAGCTTGCTGGATCAAAAGCTGAATGAAAGGGAGTCTAAGGTTATCAAACCACTGTGCAGGAAATAAAGCAGTAGAGGCTCATAAGCAGAATTTCACACTCAGCAGTCACACCCAAAGGCTTTGCAAGTGTGTCTGTATGAGCCCACATCACCTACCTTGCTTGTTGCTGGAAGTCCCACACAGGTGAGTCTGTGTTTTCAATTACTGGAGTGGTTATGGGAGCATCTGCACCAGCAACAGCAAAGGACACACAGCTACTGGGCACTGCTACTTCACGTTCTGTCAAAGGACTCCCTAAAACCATACAGAGTTAAAAACAGAATTGGTCAGAAGATACAAGAGATTATGAATATATTTTTAAAATTTAAAGGCACGTCAGCAATTAAAAGCAGATAATTAACAAAGAAATCCACCATCTAGAAAATAATCTTTCCACGGGCGGAGCTGAAAATACTTCACATTCACTGTGGAAGCAAATATTACAGGAACCTTTTAGAGAACAATGCAGAACATCCAAGGGAGAAACAGAGAAACCTTTTGCCCAAGATCATCCAAAAAGTCAGAGGCAAAGCTAGAATTAAACCCAAGTCCCTGGAGCCCTATTCCAGTACTTCATCTGTCTTCCAGGCTGGACCAGAGTTTGGCAATCCTAGCTGCAAAAAGAAAACACTTTTGAGTTATACAAGTCAGCGTGACTTTACAGTTGGCTTGCCGAGAGTACACTCATTTAATTAAGTATTAATTTAATTAATTGAAGGGCTTCTGCCACAAGAGGAGAAGTGCACAGAGTGCTGATGTGTGGCTTTCCTGGGATGGTGATTCAGAAGAGCTATATGTTGATGATTTCCAGCCTCACGCATCTGAAAAATCAGTCCACTTCCAGCATGGTTCAAGTCACCAGATCTTAGTGCTTATCCAAGGACAATTCTGCCTTCTCCTTTGTGCTGTGTTATGTTTCCAGATGGATCAGCTCCCTGTCTGGCTGCACAGCTCCACATGCTGGCACAAGGAGGGCAGGGAGCAGTGCATTGCCATGCAACTGTGCCTTGAGCAGGGATCGAGTGTGTGGAGACATCCAGCTGAAGTTGTATGAAGCAGCTTCAGGAAATACTGCTTTTAATCCATGCACCACCCAGAGCTTTGTGATTCTTAAACTATGGGATGGTATTCACTCTGCAATGCACCTGTGAGAGCATCATGAGTATCCTCGTGTGAGTGAAGTTCAGAGTTGGAAATATAACCACTGTCTTCCTCACACATCTTGAATCAAGGCAGGAAAAGGCTTGTGAGGAAAGAGAGTGAATTAATTAGTCTGACTTAATTGGATATGCTTGCATTTAGATCACTTATAATCAGAGGAACTCAAGATCAAATGAAGGGATGGAGCTGAACGTTCCCCAGATGCTGCTGGGCATTAAGGATTAGATAGTGATGAATGAAAAATGCAGAAATAATACAATCACCTGCACTAAATTATGTCTTAAAAATGGAACAGAGACAAAGACCACAGAATCGTACCATAGAATGGCCTGGGTTGAAAAAGACCTCAAAGATCTTCTAGTTTCAGTCCCCCTACCATGGGCATGGTCACCAATCACTAGGACAGGCTGCCCAAGAACTCAGCAGTGGCTCTGGACTTCATTTGTTGGCCAGAATGACCAAAGCTGAGGACTATGAATCCAACTTAACTAAAAGTTCTTTCCTCTTGATGTCCGATTCATCAGGAAAATATGATCAAATGTCACTGATTAGTGATGTTACTGTTAGTGATGTTACTAACTCTGTAGCTTACAGAGTTACTATTTGTGCCCTTAACCATGATTTGCTTGAGAACAAGAAAAATTTTTATGTTGCTTTTTAATATGAGCGATGACTTGAGTTGAAACGTGCCAATCTCAGTTTGGCAAGACTGCAGAGATGGCAGCTCAAGTTGAAGTAATTTTGGTCCCTTCTAACATGACATTTAAGCTGCCTCTTTCCTTTGCATTATTTGGAAGATAAAAACACAAAAAAAAACCCACAAAAAAAACCACAGGAAAAGTGACTTTAGACAACTGACAATATCAAAAGAGTTGGGGAAACATTTTGCATCTTCATTCAATCACTGAAAATTGTGTATCTTAAACAGCTCCTGCAAAACTGCAGAAAGTTTAATGTCTCTTACATACTGGACTGGAAATGTATTCAGCCTTTTAATCTGTAATGAACATTTTTATCACAAAGAATGTAAATTCTTGTGTCAACCAGCTTACATATGGGCACCATATCAGTGTATCTGTTGTCTCTCAGTTAGTTACCACTAAAAATACCCAGAAAAAAATATTTGTTTAAAGACAGAAATAGTACAATAGGGTACACTGCCACAAGAAACCTCCTTATCATTCCAAAAGCTCTGCAGCAGCAAATAATGTTGCATTAGGTTTCCAAAGACGATGAATTCCAACAGTTTACACAAAAGCTGTTTTTAAAAAGACCACCTGTGGGGCTCAGCATGTACCTGAAGTACTTACACTCAGATTAGAGCTTCTTTTTCACTCTTAGTTGTGTTGTGTCATGCCAGAAAGTGCTGAATGCTCTTTTCTGGTACATCACCCAGACTATGAACTCGTTGATTTTAACAGACATGTCCAGTGAATTCATCTCAAGTCAGTCCCTTATTCACGTTCCTATCTGGTAACAGTATCTGTATTTGTAAGGGACCAAAGGAGATCTGATCACTCCAAGTGCAGAGCAGACACAGACTGATCAGTCATGCAGCACTAAAGGTGCCCAGGGCAAAGAGTGGAGCACGTGAAGTGCTTTCAAAGATTCAACTCATCATTAACGACCAAGATTCATTATGGACTTCACACTGAGGGAAAAAGAAGGCTCCAAAAACTGCTAACTCACTGTGTCACATTCCTGCACATCAAGAACCAAACATCACCTGCTAGGAAGGATAACCTTAATATGCTTAGAATAAATTAAGTGAAGGGCAATTCTTGGGTGACCCTCAGCATCGGGATTAGTCACCTAACTGTAATTCCCACTCTACAGAGTGGGAAATAGTGTCAAGCCTTGGTGAGTGCAGCCTGCTCTGACCTTACCCTGCCCTTCTTCACTGCTGTGCCTGGCAGCCTGCAGATAGCACAAGTAAGCCAGCTTTACAAATTGATTACACGCTAAAAATGCAAATTCGTAGGAGTCTTTGAGATATGAGTATCCCAGGGTTATGTTATTCAGATAAAGCTTAACTTCAGAATTCAGCTGCCATCTGTGAATGCTATTTACATTTTGGCTTTCATTAATAGAGATAGGTTGAATAGTTTGAATTCCTGCTCCCCCTCTACTTACACTATGATGCAACAGTCTCAGGGATACAATGCTGCAAGCAAAGTTCAAAACCCATTGCATTCTTTCTCTGTGTTGGAATAAGTTTGAGAAAAAGATCTTGTTTTTCTGTTCTTAAATTGCTCCTGTAGCTGTCACCAGCAGATCCCAGGCAACAAACAAAACAAACACACACTCAGAAAAACAAGAATTAAAACAAATAAACACAGCAACAAAGAAAGGACATTGTTGGGGGTTTACCTTTTAAGCTGAGATGCATTGCTCTTTCCACAAGGATGCTGACAGCAATGGTGCTTTCCAGAAACATCACGTTGTCTTCTTGTGGTTTCCCACTGGTGATTTCTGAGCTCATGAGATCCAGGTTCTGACCCTGATTTTCAGGGACCTGCTGGCTCGGGTCAGGTGCTCTCTCTGTGCTTTCATCTTCACTGTTGCTGTATTCCTCTGCACAGTGTGGAGTGAGGGTCAGGGCAGCAGAAGTGGAGGAAAGGGCAATGTGAACACGTACAGCAGCCCCTGTGAGGTCTGCAGCATTGCATCTGAACAATGGGTACACTCCTGTAAGAGAATTCACAATCAGATTAAAAAAACAAAAAAAAAAAAAAAAAAAAAAAAAAACAAACCAACACACAACCTAGGAGGACCGTGGAAGAAGCTGGTCCAGCTCATTACTGTAAGGTCTCACATCAGATCAGCAGATTGAATTTTGATTTTCAGTGTTATTTCCATGCAAGGTATCACCCAGTGACCTGTCCACAAACCTGCCCATGTACTGGTGGCTGAGCTACCACCACCTGAGGACAGAAGTCTCAGCAACACAACAGAGCAGAAGTGTCCATGATCATTGCTTGCTCGGTCCTTTACTCTGACCACAAACATTCAGCCTCCTTGAGATACATTATTCTCATTCTATCACAGTGTCCAATATGCCATTCTGGAGAAACGTTCCTCGTTAATCCAGCTAGGCTAATTGCTTTCCCTGTTATTGATCACTGCAGGCAATTTTGCACCCATTTAAACTTATTAGGTTTTGAATTGAGAGAAGCAAGCATCTTAACCTTGTTTATCTTCAATGAAAGGAGCTGAGCATGTATTGCATAAAGGGCAAAACAAAGCTGTACATTTTTTGCTTAACTACAGAATTAAGCAACCAAACATCAGTAAAGAGAACTGAAACATGACAACGTTACTTTTGGACTTACCACCAACACTCAGTGTTCTCCCTGACTTCTCTGCTAATGCTCTGAGGTCGACATATGCAGATCCAATGAGACGATCCGTATCAAGCGGTCTTTCCACACCATTCTCTTTGCCATATGCCCACCACACCTGGATTTCTAATTTCTCCTCCCTGAAGAACCAAATCAGTCCTTGGCTCCTTCTGAGAGTCACCTTGTGGCCTTTCTTAAAGTTGACTGTAACGTTCTTGTTGTCATCGCACAATTTTGGCCTCCTAAGCAAAGTCCACGTGGCTTCCTGATCGTACAGCTTATACCTGAGGTAGCAGCAAGTGCTTTTACTCAGGTGCATCTGGCCTGCAAGCAGCACACAGTGGATTGGCAGCCACACTCTTGGGGTTGAAATGGTCACGACCACTGGACTGTTGCTCGGCTCCCATTCGTTGCTCTCATCCATGCTATCTTCAAAGCTTTCCTCACTGTTCCATCCCCAGAGTTGAGCTGCCTCCAAAACACGCTCTCTGTCATTGTGGTGAGCAAAAGAAACAGAAAGTTCCAGTCCTCCCACGATGGTCTGCATGATGTTTGTGCGGTGTGAAGGGATTACACCTTCAGAGAGGGTGACTGGGTACCAGCCTGAGATACCTTCAAGAGAAAATACTGTAAATAGACTTATCCTACCCCTGAAAAATGTCAGCAAAGAATGTTCTGCTCTCTGGTCACTAGCCAAGAACCAGTACTTGAAGTGTTTATTTCTTGTGAAAGTTTGGAATTCATTTTTAATCTGGAAAAAAAAACCCACCAAACAGTAGCATAACACTGCTGCATTACCTGATCTCCTTCTCAGCAGCTCTCTAGTTGGAATTGTAACTGTCCCAAGAAGATAATCCCGTGATGTCCGAGCAGCCAATGTGTCAGTGGCTGGAAAATAAATAATTTTGCCCATACACCAAACTGCAACACAAGATTTAGAAGCTATTCAGATGCTTTATCGCCACAGCAAATATCTCAGCTGTCATATTAGAAACACTCTGAACCCCTGAAAAATGTAAAATGTTAAGATGAATTGTCCAGGAAACACTGGGTCAAAATAAGTGAGAACCAGAGATGCCAACAGAACTTGTCTGCATGCATTTACAGAGCACATTCACTACAGGATACGTGCTCCACCACCACTGAATACGAAGTAGTTTTTGGGGAGCGTTTCCATAAGTGAGCATTAATCAGCAGGGAGCTGGTACATTACGACTCACTCTACCAACATGCCTCTCCTGACCTTCTTCCACAGAGGTAAAAAAAAAACCAATGTCATTTCTAGCTAGATTTTATTTATAAAATCATTCTGAAGTATCACACTGTAAAATAATTTTGTTTATCTGCCACAGAATCATAGGAGAACTTCAATCTAGCATTTTTCTGAACCTCCATTACCTCGTTCATAAAGCAGGGGCAATAAGGCATACAAATCCAAGGGCAGGGTGCTGCAAGAGTCAAGCACTATTACTTGTATTAATTACCTTTAAAATTCAAAGGTGATCTTGATCCTTTTGGAAACCCCAGGATTCTGTATGAGTGGAACAGCACTTCCCAAAGCCACCTCTGGTGACAGTTTCAGTAATGACATCTGTGCATTTAGTCATTATAATAGCTTGTTCTCCTTACCTGACTTGATGCTCTGATGGTAGACAGAGAAGATGATGCTGGCAGACTGCAGGAGCTCTCCCAGACAAGAGGATTCTCCACTGCTTTTCTGAACGATGAGGTTACAAGGGATCTCCACATGGTGCTCAAACTCTGGGCAGAAGCTGCGAGCCACAGCTCGTGTGCTGCACCTCTCTGTCTCAGGTAGGAAGGAGAGGTGCACAGAAACGTAAGCATTGACTCCAACACCTGCATAGTACTGGACAGAGGGGTTCCTTTCTGCCACAGCTCTTGGTATGTAAAAGAAAACAATTAAGGAAATGAATATAAAGGACAAGAAATATAGGAATCAGCACAACTAAATCAGACATTTCCCATCTTTGTGGCAAAAAGATAGGACAAAACAGTGAATGTTTTAAGTCAAAACAAATGCAGGCTCTGGCTGAAGATTATTTTCACCATCTGAGCATAGTAGGAAGACATGAAATGGTGACATTAACTATTACAGGGTCCAGTACCTGGTTGCTGTGCTCTTACTGCTATGATCTGAGACCAAAAATCATTGCGAAAGTACTGAGCTCCTTTAAAAATATCCCATACCATAGGAAAATCTGTAAGAAAACTTCTCAGAGAATCTACTCCAGAAGGAAGCCAATGGCCAAGCCAAATTATTTTTACCCACTAGACTTGCCAGATAAAAGAAGGTGAAATTAGCAGATAGAGTTATTAATGAGTAAAACAGGCACACGTAGCATTCAGGTAATACACTGCAAGTATGAAAAATCTGAGGTCATTTGACTTTCCTCGCTTCTCCAAGCACCAATGAGTGATCTTCATTGCATGGAGTCTAGCTGAAGGAGCATGAGAACAGCTCAGTGGGCAGTATGCTAAAACAACAGCAGTCATCTCTCTCTTCCAATATGCAGTTTTCAGGAATTACGTTCAGGTTACACCGTGCACTAACAGCAGCAGCATTTTGTTGAAAAGGGATGTGTCATTTTAATTTACCCACGTTTCCACACTGAAATTCAAGAAAACAAACCTCAGCTAGGTTTTAAGTAGCACAAGTAACACCAAGATCCAGTGCTCACAGGAGTACCAATTTATACCAGCCTTCAGTGTGAGAAAATGTGGAAGGAGATAATACTGAAAAAAAGGCTAAGGAGTCAACAGCCATGGCTACAGCTCTGCTAGCTGTAAGAACATGTATCATGTCTGCTAATGCATCACAAGTCGAAACAACTTCACTCCCTGTTCTTACAGTCTTGAGTCCTCTACAGAATGAATGCTCCTACACCATACTACAGTTGCAGGGACAAAAAATAACCACAGGTCTTCTTTACAAAAGTAGTTTCACTTTGGATCAGAACTCAGTTTGAATCTTGTTTTCTGCAGATGAAAAGTTGGCCAGTGACAGTTTTGTTTCTAATCTGATGTTTCAGCCTGTTGCCTCCGGATAAAGCAATTTTAAGAGACAAATCTTCCCTTCAGAATGAGGCTTTACCTGGCTGCTGCTTGCAAACCAGCTGCTCTGTGGATTTGTACAGAAAGAGAAACAGTTTGAGCAGTTCTTCCTGCTGCCATTTTCACAGAACGTTGGTATCTCACACTCACATCAAGCAAGCCTGCATTAAATGTGAGAAAGAAAGCAAAGCAATTGTCAGCTTTTTATACAGCTGCATCCAATATAACCAACACTTAGTTTTAAACCTTAATACAAAACTTACTCTATTAAAGAAAAAATAATAGAAAGAAAAAACATAAAGGAAAAACAAGAAATGCTTAGCAGGGAATTAAAGCTTGTCCAGACTGACTGTGCCAGGTGCTCTGCTTCAGACAAGTTCTGGCCTGATGCAGGAGGCACAGAAGGAAACGTTAAGGAATGCATCCTGCAGCCTGACCTCCTGGCAATATGGTCAGGTGGTCTTAATGGCCCCTTCTCAGGGTCAGATTTATGACACAGTGAAAGCAGGACAGCCTGTTTAACTCAGCTGTGCCCTCATGTGTGCATTTATTGTAATAGGCCTTAAATATACTGCTGAAGAACTTCAACACATCTTTTTTATAGCACTGCAGTGACAAAATCTTCAATGAGATTTTCTGCTGCTGCATGTGGTCAGTCTATTACAAAATAACTGAAGCATACCGAACCTCTTCCCCAGCCCCATTTCCATTTTTCTTCTGGTCACTTTTTCCAAGAAGCTGCCTTTTGTTTCTACAGTTAATGCTAAGCCTCTGTGATGGAGAGAGGTTGTACAGATGTCCTTAGTGGAGTTCCCAGAACTGATGATTGTATTATTTGAAAGAGCAATCACAGAACACAGTGATGTTTCTGCTCCTATCAAGGGGAAAAGGTTTTAAACTATAAGAAGAACTGTAAGAACTATCCAACTTAGATTGGATATAAGGAAGAAGTTGTTTACAATAAGGGTGGTGGAACACTGCCACAAGTTACGCTGAGATGTGGTGGATCTGGAGGCACCCAAGGTCAGGGGATGGGCTCTGAGCACTGATGGAGCTGTGTGTGCCCCTGTTCACTGCAGGGAGTGGGATCAGACAGCCCCTAAGGGTCCCTTCCAACTCAAACCATTCTGTGATATCACATATCATCCACAGCCCTTCTTCAGACCTCCCATTCACCACCTTACATGGAAGCCTAACCACAGTCCCTAAGTTATTTGTCAACTAAGGAGTTCCATACACAGCGAGAGCTTTTTAAATCTCCTTAGAGTTTGAGGTTGCTCATGTTTCTCATTGATTCTTCACTAGGTATGGTGATAGAGAAAGCTGGGAGGAAAAACACACACAGTCCGTATCAGTTGACAACACAAATGCGTATTTTTCATTTACCTTGGCAGTGAATACACAGACCTCCACAGACTTTATGTATGAAGTGAAAAACCACAAACCTTCCTTACCTGAAGACTGCAGACGAAATTCCTCTGCAGAATCAGTCCTGGGGACCAATGGAAGATTGAAAGTCTGTATTCCAATTTCTTCACGACGCTGCATAGTTATCATGGCACACAGCCGTGACAAAGGCAAAGTCCCTTTGGCAACCATCTGGTCTCTGACATTTGGGTAATAGTACCTGGGAAGACAAAAAGAAGCATTGCCAGTCACAACATCTGGACGATGACAAAACAATCATCATTTTTTTTCAAGGCTGCCTGCAAGTCAACTTTCATTTGAATGTCTTCATACCACAGCTGTTTCTCTCCCGATAGATAGGGGAAAAACCTCAGGTAAGTGCTCAGAGTAGATAATATTACCTATGTACATTTGTACTAGTCATAGCAAGGCAGCTAGCAAGAACTATTCAAAATTGACATCCCAAAGGAAAACAAGAGAAGGGTCTGGCACCAAATAATCCCCATTCTCAATTTCTGTTAATAAAAATAAATAAATACAAATGCTACTTGCAGATCAGATCCGTGGTACCAGTTTCTGAGTGTATAAAATGATTCTAGACAGATTCAAACTGTGCTACTCTGCTTCACTTAATGCCAGTTCTAGCATTGCATCTAATGAACAAGTAGACCAGGAGAAAGGCATCCACTTTGTCTGCTGTAGCAGTGACTGAGGAATGTGGTAGTGGTATAGAGCTGCGTTTTCTTTTGCATTTGGGGACAGATCCTGAATATGAATTGATGCTTCAAGTCCTGGGTAAAGCAGGTAAAGTACTGCCTGACTTGTAGACCCAGCAGACTGGATGAGGTCACTGGTCTGACCACTGAAAAGTGGTCAGGCACCAGCACAGGCTGCCCAGGAAGGTGTGGGGTCACTGTTCCTGGAGGTGTTCAAGAACTGTGGAGATGTGGCACCTGGGTACAGGGTTAGTGGGCACAGTGGGGATGGGTTGATGGTTGGACTTGATGATCTTAGTGGTCTTTTCCAACCTTACTGACTCCATGAATATCTATCACATCTGTTGGCTTCTGCTATTATTATCAGGCATAGCCAGCATGGGTTCACTAGGGGAAAGTTCTGCCTGAGTAATATGATCTTCACCTGCTTGGTGGATAAGGGGACAGCAGTGGATGTAATCTTTCTGGCCTGTGATACTTTGTCCCTAATGGCATCCTTCTGGACAAGTTATCCAGCTGTGAGATAAACAGGTTTGTGCTATGCCAGGTGATGAACTGGTCAATGGTAATTTTAGCTGCTTTGGCCATTACCAACTTTAACATGAACACAGCCAACATATAAATAATTGTCATATAAACTTGTGCATTTTTAATAGCTGAGCTTGTTTACTACAGAATGAACAGATGATAGTTCTTACAGTTGTGCTTTTCTAAAGCTGCCTGTCTTCATGTTCTCTACTTTCCATCACTACAATTAGCATTAGCTGCCAAAGAAATGATGATTTGAACTTTGCTTAAAAGACAATTTCATCGTAATCTGTATCACAAAACACAGTGCAAATAGGAACAATTATAAGCTAAGATTCATCAGTGAACACGTGGGAAAATACAAAACAAAACATTTTACAGTGTAGCCTCTTGAAGCCAGTGACCAAAGACAAAAACAAAGAAATTGTGCTTGCTATTAAAATTTATAAATGCCAAGCATTTAAACACAGCTTTTAGATTGCTATGCTGGTAATAAAGTGCAAGAAAGCCAAGTAGCTCGTCCTGTGTTACCCTTTCCTTATTACAGTTTTACTAGCAAGCACACACTTGCTAATGAAGTTGTAAGGAAACAAAAAAAAATCAGCATTTTTAGGAGGAAAAGGTGTCTTAAGCAACATTAAATGCATGTACTCATCACAAAATGCTGATAAGCCCACTGTTTTTTCACTTACTACTTATTAACCATCCCACAGCTAGAGATTCTTCAGAACAACACAGAGACACATCTGATACTGATATCTAATAAGATGTTAATCTCTACCTGCACCAGACTTCAAACTGGATTCCTCCTCCAACTGCTCCTGGTGCCATAAATGCACTGACCAGAAGCCTCTGAACTGGGACATCAGCTGGAACCGACAGAGAATGATGATGTTCATCATTAAAGACAGGATCAGGAACGCATAAAGTGGCTGCTGTGCGAAAAGGCTTTAACTTGATGCCTACAAGTCAAACAGAGGAGGTTAAATAGCTACTGTTGAATTCAAGTCC
Source organism: Odontophorus gujanensis (assembly GCA_013399175.1). Lineage (NCBI taxonomy): Eukaryota > Metazoa > Chordata > Aves > Galliformes > Odontophoridae > Odontophorus > Odontophorus gujanensis. The sequence continues at coordinate 42,728 of VXAB01005382.1, forward strand.
AAGCAGAGCAGTAGAAAACATTGACACACTAAGCTTTAAACACCTGAACTGGTTTTGAGCAAGTAAACGTGGAATCAGAAAGATTGGAAGACTTGAGGAGGGGCAGGAAAGCAGTGCTGGGTCTGGAACCAATACAGCCACATACATGCAGTGCTACATCTGTGCTAAGATGCCAGGCCAAAGTCAGAGTAAAGCTGCTGGGTTCATATGGCACTATGGGAACTCCCAAGTTTTGGTTGGTGGAAGATCAGAAAGCTTCTGTGCAGACCACACAGTGCTATAGAAATACTACAGTGCTTCAGCTGCCTGTACTAGCAGACTTCAGCCTTATCCCCTCTGCAGTCCCTTCAGGAGGCAGAACCTGCAGATGGTAGGTTAAAACCTCCTGGGCAAAGGCTTGCTCTTCTGAATGTCACTACACAAATCCTTTACAAGCAACTCACACAGTCCCATAAGCCACAGGCTGAAAACTAAATGTGGCTGGAAGCTGAAATAGTCCACAGCACTTGCTATGGAACAATGTTACTGTCATTTCTTCACAAGAAATAGGTACAGGTGACCCAGAGTATACAAAGTCAACACTAAGTCCTTTTCTACATTTGAAATGATGACAATATCCTTCCTTTTCCTCATGATTTAAAACAGGTGGTCTCTCAAAAGGCTTGTACATGAAAAGCCTTTGGTGAAGTTAACCACGTAGTCTTAGCATTTCCTGCAAATTTGTTCTTGCACATTTGCAAGATCAGCCTGTGAACTCTTCTGCGCTTGTTAACAGAAATGTACTGCATGAACAGACTCAGAAAGAGGTATCTCTTTTGCTCCAGACTTTGCCTTCTACCTCAGCCAAATCAGGCTTTTAAGTTACTGACCTAGCCCAAAGATTAGAAGGTCCTTTTTGTATGCTGACCTCTGAGGAAACATTTAACTACAGCAGTGCTCTCAATGGTGAGATATCACAAAGTAAACTTACCATCCTCATGTAGCTCAGTTCCTGGCAATGCACTGGAGCCAGACTCTTGCACTGGGAAATAGTACTGAACGTAGCAGTCAGCCTCTCCCCAGACTGTGGACTGCAGGGGAGTGAGTCCTTTCACACTCTCCACGTGAATCTCAAAGACATGCTCCATCAGTTCTTCCCCTTCTCTTTCCAACTGCTAAAAAAACCAGAAGAAAATGTGCATGGAAAGGAAGCCTGTATAGGAAACAGCATGCAAGAGGACTGGCAACAAGAGCTTCTAGAAAGCCCAAAACAGGGAGTTCAGAAACACTGTGGTACAGAACTAAGCCATGAAAATAAACATTTCCTGTGATATTTTCTTTACTACACTTGTCACTTAAATAGAAGCAGTAGATATACAGGAAGTAGAAAGGGAATAATGTCAAGGCTGCCGAGAGAAAGCAGACTAAGGAATACAAACAGTATCATTTTGTACAGAACATGATCATCTCTAACAAAACTGGCTACAAAGAGACTGGGGAACACTAGGTCTGTTAATAAAACTAGAGGCACAATTCTTTCCATCAGTCCCTAACTGCAGTAATGGCAATTTAGTGAACAGTACCGTTGTCAGCTTTGCAGGAGGAGGGTCCAGGAAGTGGGCAGGGCGCTGGGTGATGGGAGGTTCCATTCCTTCTTCATTCTTCAGCCTTTGCAGTGCCACAATCTGATCAGCTGAGCCCATTGCCAGGATGACCCTCAGACTTCCACTCTTACTGCCAGTGAAGACGTCTATCACAGGCATGTAGCTGTCCACAGCAACCACTGGATAGTGAGCTTGAAGCAGCAGGTGGGAAACCTTTGGATCTCTAGAGCAGATGAATAGGAAAAACAAAAGAAGTTTATCATGAGAATGAGCCATCTAAGTATGAACTGTATCACATGCATCTCATTTTAGATGGAATATTCATTGCAGTTAGAAACCAATTTATCTCCATTCCTCAATCACATTAGTCTTTGTAAAGCCCAGCTCCAAGTTCTGCTGACTGGAAAAGGCTATTTTCAGCAGTGAGAAAGTACAGCTCCAAAAAAAAAGAAGTGCTCTTAGTTATAAGCCAGCCTGGAGGTCTGTGAGCAAGGTGATGAATGGGAACAAGACTTCTATTAACATAACTGTTGCTACATAACATTTTTTATGAAGCTGTTATTTGTCTTTGGGGATGGAATTGGGCAGGAATACAAGAAAGGAAAGTGACTCTCTTTCCAAAAAATGCAAAAATCTTTAATGATACAGTGAAGATATACACAAGCAAACCAGCTGCTTACTGAAGAAAAACAGCCACCAGCAAATAGTACACTAATAACTGACAAAGTAGTAGTAAGTCAGTTCCAGCACCATCTGATTTCTTCCTATCACTACTCCAACCAAAATAAAAGAAACCAATCGTTTCTTGTGAGTCTTTTCTGTCCAGTATTTCTATTAATTTAAATTATCTTAAGCAAGCACCTGACTGAACAAGAAGCCAAAACACTGAACCAAAAAGAACAAAGAGCTCTGCAGAGAACTATTAGATAAAATGACAATTAACATCTGAAGCGGACAGGTTTTTGATACCACAAGCATTCCCTTGTGGTGTGCAGACTGACAGCATCCCTAGCAATTGGATCTATAGAGTAGAATTGAGAACAAAAGCACTCAGTCAGGCTTAACTTGGAAAACTCCCAATGGAATCACGTTTCACGCACAGTAACATCAATCCCTCACAGTTTTACTATTTCATAGTACCACAGAACCAGATGGTTCCTGGATCCAAGCTTGATGCAGCACAGTATTTATTTCTCTGTCTACTTGATTTTCTGTACCAGGACACTGTGACTTATTCCAGTATCACTCAGTGAAAAGAAGTGCCAGATGAAGCTTGAGCAGGATAAACATGCCCTTTGCTATTATCAAACTATTATTAAGAACTCTCCCCACAACATATCAGATGCCATCTTTCTCTGAATATCAACTAGAACTCCCAACCCAAGAAAATGTGGAGCAAAGATGCTTACTTGAATGAGATGTAAAACTGATGTAGAGGCAGTTTCACCAACCCCAGCAGTCTGTCACTGCCAGGGTTTCCCATCTTGTTCCATGCTTCAATAACCATGATGTTGTTCTTCAGTCGCTCCAAGTGTTTGGAGGTCAGGGAAAAAGGCATCACCTGAAGGGTTTCATACAGAATTAGGACATAGAACACTCTGGAAGCTATTTGCTAAGCACTGAGTATTTCAGTGACACTGCATCATTGCACAGTGTACAAACTGTGTTCTTCAGTCAACTTTTTACAGTTTTAAGCATCAACTTTCTTTGGAAAAAGAAAAGAAAAAAAAAATGGGAAAGAAAAACTTTTGAAATACTAAGAAGTTTCTCTTCCTTTCAAAAAATCTCATTTAATATTTGGATGATTCAAGAAACTGCATCTCACACTGTGCCACGCAGCCAAAACAATATTGACAATAGTTTTAGTACAGTGGGCAGAGCCAAGCAGGGAAGTCTCTAGGCAGGGAAGTCTCTAGGCAGGCAAGGACAATTTATCTTCAAAAGGTTTGTCAGTGTGCAGTAGCACATTTTGACCAGTCTGAAAGAGAAAAGAGGTGACTTGCCTGAGAAAAATTAAAGGTAGGTTGTGTTGTACCCCAGACGACTGCAGATCTTGTTGCTTCCTCTGTGTTGAGCAGCTTGCAGGTTAAATACACATTACAAGAAGTGTGGAGTCCATTGTCTTCAGCAACAAAATCCTTTCCATTAGGCACCATCAGCAGCACATGCAGTAATAACTCATAATCTCCAGCTGCAGGCATTTGAGTCATTAGATTATGGGCCACAGAGGTTGAAACAGACCATGGTGGCTGCACATTTGTGCAAGCTGCTCCTGTCTTCTCTGAGTCCACATGGTTGCTAGATTTCAAGCAGTATTCTGCATTTACACAGTTCCTGTTGGGTTCCCAAAGTTCCAGCTGGGGACTTCTAATGGCATGAGGTGGGACTTGCTGCTGCACAGCCACTGAGCACCTGGCAGTGGTGCAGGTGAAGTCTTTGTTGTCAGCTGCAAGCTCTACTGATAACTGCAGTGAACAAAACAAAGAGTTGATCAGAAGATGTCTACCACATTTGTTGCTATCTTTACCTTGATAAGACAATTACTGCTCGAGGAAAGCTACAACAGAAGAGAAGTGTTTCTCTTCCAGTGTTTCTTGCACCTTTACATCCCTTGTCCCTAAATTCTTGTCCTTCTGTGGGCTTCTACTTTTTCTTTTCAATTACACTGCATTTGTCTTCACTTTTCCTATTTTAGTTTCTTTATTATTATTATTTTAATTCATAAACACTGTTCTACATCTGAGTTTCTTCTTCACGTTGTCAAGATTTGAAAGAAAAATAGTCAGACAGGTATGGATGGAAACGTGTGTGAAAGCAATGAAAGAAACACCAGAACATGGGCTAAAGGAATTGCAGGTGTTGACTGCTATAGGGCATCATGGATAAGACAGCAAGAAGAGAAAGAATAAATTGAGTTCAGAATGAACAGGATGATGAAGAAGGGAACTGAGCCATAAAATGCCTTGTTAAGGAAAACAATCACTCAAGAATTTTGCCTAAGAATTAGGAGGAATGAGACCAGGCAGTGAGGCACGAGATCCCAAATAGTACCTACTGGTAAATGGTGCAAAATGCACATGATGAGGAGTTTAAAACATCTGTGAGGAATAACCCAGGAAATGTGATGTGGATGCAATAGCTGACAGCCCTTATCCTCCATGTCTGGCCAGAGTAGCTGGACACATATCTTGATGATAAATAGGTATCACTGACTAAAATCTGAGAGAGGGAGTGACCAAAATCAATTCTATTAAAAATAGAGATTAGCTTTCTCTTCTGTAAGTTATTGCACTGAATTCTGTTTCACAAGTTTCCTACAGTGTCTCCCTCCACTCTCCTCCCCCTACACCTAACCTCATTGTTTTGTTTTTCACTCTTCTGTGGCTCCTCTGCTAACAGCTCAACTGAATGGTTTCTGTGGGGTCTCTGCCTATGGTAGGGGAATTGGAACTAGATGATCTTCAGGGTTTCTTCCAGTCCAAGCTATTCTGTGATTCTATAAGAGGGCCACTAAGTTTCACATGTCCATATGATAGAGAACATCAGGCAAGCCTTGAAGTGTCAGAACCAATTCACGCTCGTATCCTTTGGGAATAATTTAGGCTCTGAACATAAAATGTCTAAACATTTTCTTCACCCATCACTTGTTAATCTAGGGAGCTCTTCATCTTCAGAACTGGCAAACCTCTCAATGGTGCAGTGCAGAACTGTTACTCCTCAATCAGATGCTGAACACGCTGATAGAATCTCTGGCTCAGGAAGGCAACTCCTGAAGACACAAGCTGCTATCGATGGGAGGAACATCAGATCTCTGTGTCAGGAGAGACCTGAGATCACATCACATGTAGAACCAAGGAACACAGATCTGCTGTCTTCCTGTTCTCATATGCCCAGCCCTCAACAGGTTCCACACAAAATCTGATGGCAGAGTGGCTTCTCTGTCCAAGCCCTAGCTTACTGACCCTTGTTTTATCCTGCAGGCAGACGAAACTCACACTGCAAAATCCTTAAAGAAGGTTCTAAATAATTCTCTGACAGCTTAAGGGAAAAAAAAATGTTTCACATTTTGTTTTCTCGTATATCTTCATATCTGAGACTCGACAAATTAAGAGAAAAAATTTAAAAAGAAAATATCTAGCCAAAATAAGTAACAAGAGGTGGTTTAGCACACAGCCCAGGTAGTAAAAAAACATACCTTCAGTGGTCCAACTTGTATCTGATCTCCTTCTTTTTCCACAGGTATTTCACAGCTCAAAGTGAGCAGCTCTGACTGAATGACCTTGCATAGCTGAAGCACTGCTGAGCCAACGGCCACTGGCTGAGGGTAGAACAAGAACATATTTTGCAAGATTTCTGTGAAGGTTAAAGAACTGTGGGCATGCTGTCAAGAAAAAGCCTCCTGAAAGAGCTGGGAAATGATGCTCAGCCACTCACCCTGCCCACTCTTACATCTTCAGTTCCACCAACAGAGATTTATAGGACAGCTTCCCTTGTTTCCTATTTCAAGCATCACTAGGACAACAGTAAGGTTCTAGTACTACCAGTAAACAGTTCCAGATCAGTACAGAAACTAACATCCCAAATCCTCATGACTGGGTGAGATTTCCATACTTAAAGACATAACTTATTGATCCATTAAAAGAAAAGCTCCATTTTGGACAGATAGGCAGATATCTTTGGTGTTTATTAAAACAAAACACGGGCTGAATTAGAGGCATTAATTGCCTTTCAGTGCATGTAGATGCTTATGCAGACATAGTTCCTTGCATCTATTTGCCCAAAATATAGTTTTTTTTCCCACTAAATGCACAAGTTATGCCATTATTCCCCCTACCTTGGTCATGATATCAACTGCATCCACATTAAAGTACTCTGTGTATCTAAACAAGCTATGCTCTCATTGAAGAGGAATATTTGTTATTGATCCAGTATGTTTAAACAGCAAAAGCTCAGTTTTAAAGATGAGGGAAGGACAATTTTTTCTTTTGGCTTGCCAGACTTGAGCTCAGAAAATGAGCTGTGTGATAAGACTGAACAGTAACCACTTCAACTTACAGAATCTGCACATAATGTTCATTTCTTTCATAATATCTGGCAATGGTTGGTTAAGAAGTGGCTCAGCCAAGCCACATTACTTCGTTTTATCTCTGATGGTCGATGGAAGCAATTGGAAGGAAGCACTGCAGAAGACTTGGAGGAGACACTACTGAGGGCAGAAGTGTTTGATGGAAATTGAATTGCCAAGGTTTTCTTTGCTTCTCAGTACACAAAGCATAAACAACTACTACGAAGTACCTTTCTCTGTGTGCTCTTTCGCATGTAGATTTTAAAAGCAAGGTCAGAGCTCCACCAGTGCTCCACCATCGTTCCACCAAAACGAACAGGGAACACAAATCGCTGCTGAAATTTCACCACTGCAAGGAAGACAGAGACTCATGAGCTCTTAGCTGGATCTGCAGCTAACCTATCTGTCAGACTACTTCAGAAACAGAAACCTTCAGTCTCTGCAGAGAATACGCAGCGTGAATAGAGACACAGGAAATTCAGGTGGGAGAGGAAAGGGTGGCTGTTCTGAGGAAGGTGGGCACACACACAGGGAACATTTGCACATCTGCCAGAATGAGCAGATTAAGCAAGGCTGGGAGCTGAAAGGGAAGGGCTGCTGCTAGAACTCACAAGTAGAATCTCTCAACATTTCTACCTATTAATTCACACTGCGAATGAATTATTATCTGTGAATAATTAACTTTGTTTTTCTCTCACAGGAGCAACAAATATTCAGAACTAATTGAATATTAATAGACTTTCATGTGGAGATAATCACACCTCCAGTGTACACATCATCATCTAATTTTGCTTTACTTATTAACATCCAGCCAAAATTTAATTGTTCTTCATTTTCAAAGGCCAGAAAATAGCAGGAGGGCAGCATGACAAAATCAGTATTATAATAGCACGTAAAGGCTACAGACATGCCTCTGTGGTCTTATCTTGGAGAGAGTCAAAAGCTGAACTGAAGAATAATCACAGGTTCAGGAGAAAAGCGTCTGCAAGAAATGACTGAATGCTGTTTAGTTTGGAAAAGAACAAGAAGTACAGTAGCAGAGTTGAAGTAGCAAGCTGCCCTTGTGCACCACGGTGACAAAAATTCAGGTCTGCCATAAGGAAATCTCTTATTGGGAACCTTTAATAAACGAGATAGACAGCTCTCAAGAAAGCACAGTGGACTGACTACATGTTTTTTTCCAATTATTTCCAGCCTTGTCAGTTTTTCTGAGCTCTAGAGAACTGCAGTTTAACTATACAAGGCAAAGTGCAGGGGGCTATATTATCCTTGTGTTACAAAGAGCTAAGGTTCAGAAGATGCTTTGTCTCTGCACAGATGGAGAATACACAAGAGAACAGAATTAGTGTGACCCAGAAATAGACAAAGTCAACAAATGGGATGGTCAATTGAACATCACCCTGGAATTCCAGCTTCCAGGAAGACAAGGGATAGAAGATCTTGCTCATGCACCATTCCTTGCTCATCAAGGGCAAAAAATGCAACCTAAATTGATCTCAGAGAGACACAAAGAGTGGTAACTCTCAGTAAAGAGGTGAACGTCTGCTGATCTGAGCACAGAACTTGCCAGGACCTCTTGGATCCAGGAGATTCTCTGAGCTTTTGCACATTTCAGCTGGAAAAGGTAGCTATTCATTTGAGACAGAAGTACCTGACGTTTCTAAAAGTATTTTTTTTTGTCTTGAGTATTGCAGAAAAGATACTGGTTTTTTATCTTACAGTTTCCTCTTCCCAGAGAGGAGCACTCCACTGCCCACAATGCATCAACTCTGTAGAGGCACCACTAATTATAATATAAAATTGAGTATTTTACAGGCAGCAAATGAATACATAAGAAAACAACTTCTAAGAGAGTCCACAACACTAAACACACAAGGGGACAAACAATGGTCTTACCACCATCTGTGATTTTACTTGAAGCTATTCGAGTTAATTCTGTTGTTATGGAGACTTGCCCTTTTTCATTCTTGGAGGCTCCCACAGGAAAGTGGTACTCCACAAAGAAGGTACTGCGAATAAAATAATCACAGAATGAGCCTGCCTTAGCAGGGGGGTTGGACTAGATGATCTCTAGAGGTCCCTTCCAAGCTCTACAATTCTGTGATTCTGTGAATGAATGATCACAAGCCATCAAAAGTCTAATGCACGTCATGAAACCGAACAAAGCAGACAAACTTCAAATCCACAATTCATTAAGTTACTCTATTTTTAAAGAGTAAATCATAGAATCCTTAGAGTTGGAGGGGTCTTAAAAGGTCATCCAGTCCAACTCCCCTGTGTTGCACAGGGACAGATCAGGTTGTTCAGAAGATTGAACTACTCATTTTATTCATTCTTTCAAAAGGTTATGAGCAAGTCAGGTTCTCCTCTAAGAAAACACCTTTTGCTTTTGGAGTATAGCCATGCACAAAGCACATCTGGGCATGCTAGAAAAATACAGCCTGAAGTGAGACCAAACCAGGACAAATTACTGACACTTCTAATTTTTAGAAATCTATAATATGCAGTTTGCCAGGATGACCAAAGAATTAGGAAGACCTCTAGATCCTTTTAGAAAACTGAAAAGCTTAGGTAAGCCTGGCTATACAACAGACCCCAGTAAAATCTACTTCTAAGGCATAGATTACATGTCAGTGAGAAACAATCCACCTTACCATTTATTAACTGAAGCAGGCCTTGGGGGCTTCCCCATTAAACCTTTCTTTCTTGGTGTAATCTGGCAGCTATCAAGAGGGATTCTCAAGCTTTCAATGATGACTCTGGCCAGGTGTATTCTCTTCAGCAAAGCCAACCTGTCTGCACTCAGGGATGTGACAGGAGCTTCTTCTGTGCCAACATCAGGAGGAGCAAGTTGTCTGGAAAGAGAGCGGCTGCAGAGATAAAACTGAGAATCAGGTCTACACAAACACTCTTAACACAACTGTGTGAAGGTAACTCCACGCTGCTGGAGCTTTAACAAATGCTTACACAGCTGAACTCTTCAAAAAGAAAAGGTTTATTTTATGTGACATAAGGATAGGGCAGAGAAACTGTTTCAGTACGTCACTGCTGCAGAGGAACAGAAATAAGACTGATTTAAAATCTCATTTATGCTTTACTTCTCAGACTTGACTTATAAATGGTTTTGTGCTGCTACCTCCAGAGATATAAATTCTTTTTTAATGTAGAAAAAAAAAGCAGTATTTGTAAGAAAAACAATCAGAAATAACTATCTGGTGATGAATTAGGAAAAAAAAAACCCTTAATACTTCCTGGTATTGTACCAGTAAATCCTGATAACTGGATTTTTGAGGGACGCAGTTACAAGCATATAACAGAGGAACTTATAATTCACTCTTGCTTGCTGTAATTCTCCTGGCTGTTTGCTAGAATCCAGAATCTCTTATATGTGTGCATACAAATTAGCAAAAAAAAGAATCCTTACACAATTGGGTTTGTAAAATAAAATGATTGGAAGTTTACCTGCTTGTTTCAAGAAAATGTGTGACAATATGCAATCTGAGTAATAAATTCAGCAGAATCAAAGAAGTATCACTTCAAATCATTTCAGTTCCACATTCGAGTTAATGAAAAGTCAAAGAATTAGACAAAAAATAATTTTGGTCCCAGAATATTCTGGGGTTTTATTGGTTCTGCTGTGGAAAAACAAAACAAAACAAAACAATGTAGTTTAGGTCAGGTCAGAACTGAAGAAATGTTCAGGTATAGAACAGATATACTGCAGGTATAGAAGCACTGAGCACTGAAACAGACTCTGCTGATATGAACTCCATCCCTGCAAAGTGGATATGCATTCAGTAAATCATGTGACAGAGCAGATAACATAGTGTGAACAGTTGCTTACAATAAGGAAGATGCCACTGAACGAGTTGCTGATATAACTATTTACCTGGGTTTAATTTCTGTCACCTTCTGATCCTTATCAGAGGCAGTGGAATCCCTCTGTGCATTCACAGAATCAGCATTCTTCACGGTTTTTGCTTTGCTTACTTTTTTGGAAGGTTTAACATCTTCATCACTGAGGAAATCACTTAAACTGGAATCCGATTTCTGAAATGGAGATGATGCACGTGAAGTAAGAAGTTGGCAGCCACCATCAAGACTTATAAAGGTTATGATAAATACAAATAAAAAAAACATAGCTTGTGGATTGCATAATTTGAAATCATTCTAATGGAACCCGTTTTTTTTTTTTTTCATAAAGATACAGAATGTGAATCTTCATGGACAGCCTCAGTCCTAGCAGTTTCCAAATTTGATGCTTGAATTTATAGTCTTAATAACATTCCTTTATTATCATTAATTTCAAGCAATGTTCTCACAAGCTTCTGTAGGACACAATATTTATTAAGCCTCTACTAATTCTGAAATCTATGGCTTTTTATTATTTTTTTAAAATGCAGGATTTTAATTTTATTTCACTTTAAGCACTTTTATTCTGCTCTCCACTTACAGGAGTGGTGTAAAAAAGACTCTCCAGCAGGCTCTGGTCGTAGTGGGGATCATTGAGTTCACTGTCACACACCTCACTCCCAATAGAGAGAGAATCCAGAAGGGAACCTGGCTGCTTCCAAAAATGCACACGAGATAAATCAGCACTGTGGACACAAGAGAAAGAAACATCACTTTAATGTTGTGTTGCAAGTTCTGTAGTCAGTTTCATATGAATTCTGATAATAATTCCTATTCTATACTGATTTTGTGCTTCACTGTCTCTGGATACAGCCAAAAATGTCCTTACACAGCACTGTGCCCACCTAACAGTCCTGGCAATAATATCTCCGGACCCATGTGAATCAAAAAACAACTAACAGGTGAATATATACAAATAGAGCCAGAGAATGGCTGATCCTGGAGGAAACTTTTTACTCAGAGGGTG
>VXAB01005383.1:0-26368 GCA_013399175.1 Odontophorus gujanensis
ATTTATATTTATTTATTTTATATAAACAGTAGGATCCAGATATGTGAATTTGCTTATGTGGATGCTTGCTGTATTTACTGTTAGCCATGAGCCTATTATCTGCCTGGTGAGGGCCTATTTTTTCAAGACATGAAAATATTTATTAGAATAGTCTCCATCTAAGAACAGGACTGATGTGTAGTTTAAAAGTTACAATTAGATTATACCAAAACACCCATGAAGTTACAAACTCAACATACTGGATAAATTTGCTGAGTAACTGAAAAACAACTGCATCGTCACTTAAGAAAGAAATTCTGCATAATCAGAGATCAGCTGGTTTGGTCAGGGTAATGCATACATTTCATAAATATATTTTGAAAGAAAGTAGTATTTACAAGACACTGTAAAACAAGTTTAAGTACAAAATGTATGAGCTGGATCATTCACCTGGAAAGAGTCCAGCAGAGGGTAACGAAGATGATAAAGGGAGTGGAGCACCACTCTTATGAGGAGACACTGAGAGATATGGGTCTGTTCAGCCTTGAAAAAGAAGACTCAGAGGGAATCTGACCCACATCTATAAATATCTAAGGAGTCGGAGGCAAAGGGATGAGGCTGGATTCTTCTCAGCAGTGTGTGGTGACAGGATGAGGGGAAACGTCCACAAACTGATGCATAGGAAGTTCTACACAAATGTTTCTAAGAACTTCTTCACAGTGCAGTGACGGAGCACTGGCACAGGCTGCACAGAGAGGTGGTGGAGTCTCCTTCTCTGGAGATGTTCAAGACCCACCTGGACGCCTACCTGTGCAACCTGGGCTAGGGAGCTGCTTTGGCAGGGGGTTGGATGAAATGATCTCTAGAGGTCCCTTCCAGCCCCTACAATTCTGTGATTCCGTGATAAAAAGCCACGTGGATTTACTATAGACAGACTGCACTGGACTAGATAAATACTTGAATCTATAGTCAAAGGAAACAGAAATTGCAGAAACACTCCCATAGAATGTCATAAAGGACAGATTCCAACTTAAAAGAAATGAAAAGCAGATATTAACACAGCAGGCAAAACCAGCCAGGTAGGAAGGCTGTTCTGAAGGGTAAGTTTCCAGGCTAGAGACAGCACTGAAGAACTGCTCCCAAGCCCACTGCTACCGGCTACTCATATTAGAACGAAAAGCCCTTAAAACGCTAAACAGGCCCGAAGAGAAAGTCGGAGCGTTGCGGCGTAGCAGCGAACGCAGAAATGCCGAGTCACACCGCGCAGCTCCCGCAGTACGCAGCGCTGCGGAGCGCCCAGAGGCGGCCGCCAGCACCGGGCAACGGTGCTGCCAGGCTCCGACTGAGCGCAGCGTCCCGCCCGGCCTCCCCGCACCCAGCAGCACGGCGGCACTCACCTGTCGGCCTGCAGCGCGGCCGGCAGGCTTCCCGCCGCCGCGGCCTCATCCCTAGAAGCCGCCGGGGAGCCCCGAGGCTCCGCGTCCGCCGCGCCACCGGCACCCCTCCCTGTGGGCCGCACGTTGGGCCGCACAGTGAGACGGGCTCGGCGGAACATGATGCTAGGCGACGTGCGCGGGTCGGCGCGGCTCCCGCACGCAGGCAGCGCAGCGGCGCGGCCTCAACGCCATCAGCCCGCGACGCGGGGCGGGGAGGGGCGGAGCGCCGCAGCCGCGCCCTTCCGCCTCCCGCACCCGAAGCGCCGCGCTTCCGGCGGCCGCCCCTCCCGCCCCCCGCGTTCCGCCCGCCCATGCGGTGACGCGCGGGCCGGCGGCGATTGATAAGGAGCGGATGCGGTGGGTGGGGCCTGAGAAGGTTCTAGCAGCTGCGGGTTGCTTGTTGCGTGGAGCGAGCGCCTCGCGATGACCCGTGAGTGGCCGTGGGGCGGGTGGGGAGACGTTCCCTGAGCGGGGCGGACTGTCGTTGTGGTTAGGGCTGTCGGTGAGAGCGTCGGTTTGTCGCTGTAGCTTCATTTGTGATTAGTACTTGGGACACGGTGCAGGGCTGTGGACCGGATCCCGGTGCTGCCTGTTGGTGGGTGACGGCGCAGACGCTGCCTGTGCTGAGCTGCGGCGGTACTGCCGCTTCTTGGTTTCATAAACCAGGAACAGCGCAGCTCTGAATCTGCTGCGCTGCCCGAAGTGCGAAGGGTGACCGAGGTCGTAAACGGCGCTCTCACAGGCCATACCTTGATTTTCAGGCAGTGGAAGGCCAATGGCTTTTTGTGGTTTTTCCCCGTTCTTATAATAACGGGAAAAACATTTGTTAAAAATTATTTAATTAATTAAAAAGCAGGACGGTGTCCTACAGCCAAGGATAACAGAGCTGAAGCGTTTCATTGTAAGGCAGTTTACAGCAGTGCAGTGCCAGGATGCTGAGGGACAGCAGCTGTGTTGTGCTGCCACACTGTTTACTCTAAGCTTTAGTATGTATTTCTGGAGTTCAGACCCTTGGTCTCAGTCACTTGTGGACTAGGCTCTAATTACAAGTATTCACATGTTAAAGTAGAATGAGACTGGACTGCTGTTTAGAAACTGTGCCTCTGAATTCATTAATCCACGGTGGTTCTTGTACTACCAAATTGAAACTACGAATATGTGGGGTGCCTTGAAATGCAATGCATCTGTGAAGATGATGACTACAATGAATGGATTTTTTTCATTTTTTTCTGGTGCTCAACTTCTATTATTCCTTTGTGCTTGTATCAGACTGCCCTGTTTACTCCAGCGTTCTGTTTTTGGAACATACTGGCAGTCAGTTCTGTTCTGCTTGAGTTCTGACATGTGATTAGATCCTTTACTGCTCAGAAAGTACTGTGGGGATTGTGGCATCTTTACTCAGGCCGTATTGCCGTTTACTTTGGCCTCTGACCAGGAAAATTGATTACAGCTTGTTAGAGTGCTACACAGAAGTTCTCTGTGTATCTTTCTCTGAAAAGACAGTTGGATCTTGGAAATGAAAGAGCGCAGCTAGGCAGAACAAAGTCCATATGCCTTGCGGAGGCAGGCCAGGATGGAGTATTAGGGCACAGATACTGGCAGAAAGGATGTATTCTTTTTCCGTGGTAACTGATGCATGAATTTCACATTACGGGAAGTGCAGTTGGCTTCCTGTCTGAAGCACCTTTCTTGGAAGATTAAGGTTGGTATTACAGAATGTGTAAAACAGCACCATCTCTCTTAAGAGATGGAGATACTCAGTCAGCATCTCAGGTAAAGTGTTAGGGCCAAATAGTACTTATGTTTTCTTGGAAACATAAATAGTGCAAGTAAGTTTATTTTCAAATAGCAGCTTGTTTTGTATGCTTAGCATGTATGAAATGCTTTTGTACTTTTCTGCCTGTTGTTCTTTGCTGTGCAGAAATAGCAGCCAAGCTTTTCATTCTACCATTCAGCTTGGTTCTTGTGCTTATACATGCATATATGGAATAAGTCTGCAGACACTGCTTGACTGGAAATGAAGGGAACGTGTAAAGTTAAGGATGGAGGATACCTGCTGTATGAATTCTGTCCAAAACAATGTGTTTTGACTTCCCTTCTTTTTTTCTTGTCATCGTAAATATTCAGTTTCTTCAAGCACCAGGTAAGACCTTGCTGCAAACTTACTCATGTGACATTCATGCACTAAGCACTACAAAACTGAAGAACCATTTATAGCCTGGAATGTGTCATCTGCTTATGAGTCATCAAGTTCTAATCAACTTCCAATACTGTCAGAGATAGCCATTTCATTTCCATTTCTGAAAAAATATTGGCCATTTTGCATGGCAGAGTTCTGGGAACAGGGTCTGACTGAGTGCTTGAGAGAAGGATGGAGTGGAAATTCTCTTAGCCTTTGCAAAAGGTAGTCCAGTCACAGGTGAAATACACCTTCAAAAGCAGGAGCAGCCCTTCAGGAAGCAGCAGTGGTAATATGCTGTATGTAGCACCTCTTACCAGGGACTATACGGACAAGTGTGAAGAAGGAACGCTTTTGTCTTGTTGGCATGGCAGGTACCTTTATCAGCTCAGAACTGGGGTTAGTACAAAGCTGTGGAAGTAAAGCTCCAAGTTTTCTTGTTCACTTGGTTCTAAACTGTCTCTATACCCAAAGTTACAGGCATGTGAGTTTTGGAGAGCTTGCTCTTGGAGGTTGAGAGATGGTATAGGTAGTCTTAAGACTGGAGAGATGCTAAAAGAGAGGTACAGTAAAATTATGGAAATGTTGAGTTTGCATTTTTGAGCATGGAAAAATGTTTGTGTCTGTTCAGGAGTGCGAGCGGTTGTTCTTGAGTGCATCCTGGAATACTTTTTGAGTCCAGAAAAAGCAGAGCAAGAGGAAATACTAAGCAAGTTTACCAGCTCTAGCAAATGAGATGGAGCAGTCTAGAAATGCTGAAAGTGGATATTACAGAAAAGATTTTCAGCTAATACAGAAAAGCTACTGTCTGTGCCTCACATGTAATGTAGATAGATCAGCAATAACTGTGTCCTTGCTGCCAAAGTAAGGTATTACCTTGTATGGGAACTGTTGAATCACCGCCTGAACCACTGATGAATCACCTGAGATGAGCACTGAGTCAGCTGTGGGAGCACAGGTGAAGGCAATGCACCTGTGTGACTGGAATGGGTGGAGTCTGACTCAACCTCTCCCAGACCCCATTTAAGGGCTGACCACCACTGGGGAAGGATCTCTTGTTGGAGATCCCTCCTGTGTGGAGTTCCAGGTGAGCCTTGACCTTTGGTGACAGGTGAGCCCTTCCTAACTTACTGGGTGTCTTTAAACCATCTGGATAATCTGTCCAAAAATATACTGTATGTCTTCATTATATCGTGTGGTTACTATTCTTTCAGGGTGTTCACCCTACACACCTATATAGAGAAACTCATGAAAAGGAGATGCTGGTATACAAGGAAATCAAAAAAGCTTGCAGAAGAAGGGAGGTTGTGAAGTCCATGGCAAGAACTGGCCTGAATGTTTGCTCAAGTAATTCTTTGAATACCATAGAACTGCTCTCAACATGTTAACAGTGTTAGGGGTATCCACTCTGTGCAAGGACATCGTACACGCTTATTTTGGGGAATGTGCTTAACTCTTTTCATCTAAACGGGGTGTCTTGATGAGGACATGGTGTTGTATTTGTGTACTGATTTCAGCTCTGTGAACTCTGCTTTGTTTCCAAGGTTCTCTGTGTTAAGAACTCTGTAAACTTAAATCTTGGAATGAAACACTGTCTACCTTAGCCTCATATGGAGTACAGTGGAACTGTCTTGGAGCAAAAATAAATTAAGCCTCCGTTCAGCTCTCTGTGTCGTCCATGCTTTCACAGTTCTAGGGGAAGGCAATAGTAACCCTAACTGAGCTTCTGGGATATATGTATATAGTAATTGAATCCTGTATTAATTGCTTTTGGAGGAATTTATCCAATAAAATATAAAGTAAAAATTCTCAGATAGGATTTTCTGCCTTAACCATACTGGTCATCTTTTAAGTGTCATCTTTGGAAGTGTATTTTTTCTACAAATGTGTGAGGCTTCTAGCTGCTATTATGAAGTGTGAGCAAGATTTAAAAGGTTCAGACTGGTTGACTACAAGGTAAAGCTGAATCCAGCAGTGATTTTTGCATCATAGCACTGCAGATGGAAAGCAGGTGGGTTTTTCTGGATTTTGAAATACCTCTTGATTTCTTAAGAGGGCCTTGGGAACAGTTCAAAGAGATTTTAAAAGCTCCCTCAACTTCCCTTAATTTTAACGCAGTTCTTTCAGTCTAAAATTAATTTGTAAGCCATATTGAATGGTGACATTGTTCATGACTTCCTGAGGATGACTCTTCATTGGAACAGCAACTGTTGTCGTTTTGCCTGGCCTTGAATGCTTCCAGGGTGGGGTCATATACAGCCTATCTGGGCAACCTGGTCCTGTGTCTTACCACCTTCACGGTAAATAATTTCTAACTAATATCTAGTCAAAATCTACTGTCTTCCAGTTCAAAGCCATTTCCTCTCATACTGTCGCTATCTGCCCTTATTGAAAAGTCCCTCCCCAGCTTTCCTGCAGACTCCCTTCAGGTACTGGAAGGCTGCTGTAAGGTTTCCCTCATGCCTTCTCTTCCCTAGGCTGAAGAGCCCCAGTTCTCTCAGCCTGTCCTTGTAGTGGTTGTGCTCCAGCTTTCTGATCATTTTTGTGGCCCTTCTCTGGGCCTGCTCTGACAGCTCCATGTCCTTCAGGTGTTGGGGGCTCCAGAACTGGACACAGTACTCCAGGTGGGCTCTCATGAGAGCAGAGTAGAGGTGCAGAATCACCTCGCTGGACCTGCTGGTCACACTTCACTTGATGTCACCCAGGATATGGTTGTCCTTCTAGGACACAAGCACACACTGTCAGCTCATGTTGAATATTTCATCAGCTGGCACCCCCAAGTCCTTCTCAGGGCTTCTCTCAAGCCATTTTCCACCCAGCCTGTATCTATACTTGGGATTATGCTGACACAGGCGTAGGACCTGCACTTGGTGATGTTGAACTTGTGAGGTTGGTGTGGGCCCACCTCCCAAGCCTGTCCAGTTCCCTGTGGATGGCATCCCTTCCCTCTAGAGTGTCAGCTGCAAACTTGGTGAGGGTGCACTCAGTAGACTTTCTTGCCTCACTGTGCAAGAGAGAGACCATGACAAAAGCTAGTGTCATTTGCTAATTGCAAAATGAACCAAATGTTAACACTTTTGTAATAGGCATGCCAACTGTGTTTAGAATGTGGTGCCACCTGTGTAAACTATACGGTATCTTGTAGGTGGAAATCAGCGTGAACTTGCCCGACAAAAGAACCTGAAGAAAACCCAAGAAACTCTCAAAGGGAAGAGGAAAGAGGATAGCTTGTCTGCATCTCAGAGAAAGCAGAGGTAAAATACCCAGAACCATTGATTGGAGTGGTTGTGCAAAATAGGAGGAAAAACAAGGCAAAAAAATCTGGTGTCTTAGCTGAAACAGGGTTTAAGTACTTTTGGTACATGAGTGGACTACGAACCAAACAAAGTATAAAATCTGGATGTAGGTTTTACTGTATCTGCTGTTAGACGTGTTTATTTTTTGCAAGACCTGGGAAGGCTTTTATTACTTTCTAGCAGCTTTTTGTCTAGCATTAACAGGGAAATATTGTGTAACGCTTTCTTGAAGATACTTGATTAATTGTGCTCTTTATTTTTAAAACTATGACAAGTGACATTTCTACGTCATGGGGTACCTTGCTGAGAAGACCAGGATGAGGATGTGATAGTGGCTAACCAATTATTTTGTAATATATGCCCTTTATTCAGGTGGGATTGATGAAGGGCTGCAAAAAAGGTGGAAGAAACTCTGGTACGAAAAATAGCAAGCCAGTGTCTGAATTTTTTTTCTTTCTCTTCACAGAGACTCTGAAATCATGCAGCAGAAACAGAGGGCAGCTAATGAAAGGAAGTCTCTGCAAGCAGGAGCGAAATGAACAGCCTGTGTGGAGAAAGTACATCGGTCAAGCAGAAGGGCCTAGAAGATGATTCATAAAATGACTTGGCATTAAATGATAAAATGTTTGTCATACAGCCTTGTTCAGCTAGCATTAGTTTCTTTGTTTAGTATAGGCTTGGTTGTCTGGAATGCTATCTCAATACTGACTATAGTCTTCTGCATGCGTAAGAATGATCATACCAAGCAATAGCTTTACTCCATTTATTGCTACATTTGTAGGTTTTACCTAATGGTTCCAGTAATCAATTTTCTAAATCTACAGTGAGACCTGATTTTCTTGTCTTAACTTTTAAAGTACAACTTCATTCACAATGGAACCCACTAGTGAAATGTGCTTGAACTTAACAGAGGTCTGAACTGTAAAACTCATCGTATTTTTACAATAAAATGTTGCATGAAATACTGTCTAATCTGAAGTGGTTATGTGTGACTGCCAGTTGAGTTTGAAGAAGCTAGCAAAAAACACGAAATGTGTGAACTGTGGAGAAAGTGATACAGTGTTGTTCAATCTGCTACAGAAGGAGCTTACCCGGTTGTAGGATTCATTGGTACTCTTACTACTGCTGATGCTAACGGCAAGCTTCAAGTTAATGTGTTGCAAATGAAGGCATATCTTGACTTTGTTCTGCAGCTAAAATGGTTAAAAAGCTCAGCTTAAGCTGGTGGTAAGAATAACACGATGAAAATGGCAACCCGTGCTTTGCAGGTAGGCTGGCTGAGTGCTGTGCTAACAGATTCTTAAACCTGTGAGGGGAGGAGTGCCGCTGGATTTAAACCAACCCATCGCTTTGTTTAAATGCCAATGTATCAAGCTATGTTGGCTGTAGCTTGGAAGCGTCAAGGAAGATGTAACTGGTGAGAAATGGAGCAACGCTTCCCGCCGGTGCGTGGTGGGCTGTTTCCGCGGCTCTGTGTGTTGCTGTGTGTGTGTGCTAAGGAGCCCGCGTACGGCTCGGCGCGGTCACCGCGGCTGCGCTTGCTCGGTGCCATTGGAGCCCGTGCGGCGCCGCGCGCACCGCCCTACGCGCACGGGGCGTGGCCGCTCGNCAGCGATGAGAGATAGCTCTTATAAAGCGTTCTGTGGGTTCCTTAGAGCGACGAAACGGACATGTGGGACGACACAGCCCTCATCAAGGCGTACGACAAGGCGGTGGCCTCCTTCAAGGTGAGGGGTGGCGGGGATGTACGTCTCCGGGCCGCCTCGCTCGGTCTGCGGGTGCTCTGACCCCGCGCTCTGCCTGCGCGCCGCGCAGAAGCCGCTGTGCTTTATCTGGTTTATTTTCCTTCTCGTTCTCGAAGAATGCTTTAAAGAACGGGGACTGCTCAAAGCCTTCGGACAAACAGGAGCAGCGACCGGGGATGAAAAGGAAAAACAGCAAGAAGAACAGGAACAGAAACAAGAACAACGCGGTGCCGTTGAAACAGGTCATCTTTCTTGTACATTTTGGTAACGTCGGCCCTACAGGTTGGACTTTACGGTGGTACTCAAAACGAGCTTTTTGTGATTACCTTGAAAGTAACGTTTCAGGGAGCAGGGGGGAGGGAAGGGATGACAAACCTTGGCTACAGGTAGCTATTACATTGCGCATTTTCATTAGGGAAAAACTTTCCACGTCGCTCTCGTGGCTGAGACAAAGAAGTAGTTTAGGGAAAGTCTTTGTTCTCAGTGATTTTTAGTGTGGATATTTACTTGCCTTTCTCATTTCTTTTGCAGTGGAAAGTTGGTGACAGCTGTAATGCTGTTTGGTCTGAGGATGGTAATGTGTACCCAGCAACTATTGCCTCCATAAACCTGAAGAGGGGCACATGTGTGGTTACTTACACTGGATATGGAAATAAGGAGGAACAGAACCTGGCTGATATACTTCCTCCAGCTAGCAATGAAACAGTAAATAAATGGGGAACTCTGGGGAGGTGAAGGGTGTTTTTTCAGTGTTTTTGGTACTGCTCCAGTGACCAGATGGGTTGTGTGAGAGTTGAAACCAGTTCCACTGTGAAGGGACACAGTCAGATGGTGGGAATGATAAGGCTCCCCTTACTTCTCAAAGTCTGCAGGAAATAAGAAATTTACAGGTGACAGAAATTACAGTGAAAATGATGAACAGATAAGGCTCAAATACTCCATCAGGAGGGTTGGGAGGTTTAGAGGAAGGATGTGGACGGCACTTCCCATTGCTCATATTGAAGTTGCTTTCTGCAATTTCCTATTTTGTGCATTTCATAAAAATGTTTTGGTCTTCTAGGACGAAAATGAGACTCCATATTCCACAGATGAAAGTGAAAAATCTTCCCAGTTACATCAAAATGAAAATAATTGCACAAAAGCAAGATTCTCTCCTAAAAACTTACGGTTTCCTGTACCACCAGCAGCTCCAGGCTTGGGAAGGGTAAGCTCAGCATTATCTGAAATAATTCTGATACCACTGTTAAACCTGATGTCTGAATTCTGAGACAGTAAGGTAATATTTGTCAGAGAGTCGTAGAATATCCTGAACTGGGAGGGACCCACAAGGATCACAGAGTGCAAATCTGGGTTCCACACAGGACTGCCCAGGCATCAGACCCTATGTTTGAGTATGTGGTCCAAACACTCCTTAAACTCTCCAGCACCAAGGAGCAATGGCTACTGCCCTGGGGAGCCAGTTGCAGTGCCCTACTATCCTAATCATTGTCTAAGGAGGAAAGGAACAGCATTTTGAGAATGGATATGCAAATCTGTTTGTTAGCACTCATGGGTAATTTTCAGTTAGTGTGGCTACTGTGTAGGCCTTTTGCAGAGCCTCTGCCTTGTGATCTGAATGAAGGATGCTGTTTGTGGACTAATGCTGTTAGTGGCAGCACCCTTGATCTTTTAAGCCTGTACCTTTACAAGCCCCTTGGTATGTTTTATTTTATACAGCAGTGAAGGGAGCAAAAGTGATATCCAGATCTCACAGAAGCTCTCTGCTGTAGCTTCTGTAGAAGCTTAGCTGAGGTCTTGGTACATTGTCCTGTTTTCCTGCGTTGGAGGAATCTTAAACAGTGCAGTTAGATGCTGCATTGCTTTTCCTAAAAATTAGCATTTCTACAGGACTTCATGCCAAAGTTTTGGGTTTTTTTTTGTTTCTTTCATAATTTTGTATTTTAGCTCTCATTAAACAAATACATTCATTAGCATTGTGAAAATGACATCTTGAACTTAGTAAATTGAATTAGCGTGCATCCCCAGCCACATAGGAACAGAGAAGTTGTCTCTATGCCTGTTGCAAATGCCATTTGTGCCTGTTCATTTGAGAATGTCAATGCTTACTTTTGTTTATAAAATCTTTTTTTTTAAAAATCTTGTGTTAACTGCAAGTCTGTTTCAGCACTTTACCTCAGGGTGTATGTCAGTTTTACTTCTCTAGTCCTGAAATGCACCCCAGAAATAGCTGTCGTGTTCTTATTGCAGTCACTGAATTGCTGGGATGTGTTGCCTTTAGTTTAAGGTTTGTGAGTTGGTTCAGATACTTTTGTTAAATAAAATCCTAATGCCTTGTATTTCTTTCTAATTGCACTGTTCAATTGTTTCAATACAGCATGGATCAAAATGCAGAACGTTTCCACCGTTCTTATCTTGCTTTCCCCCACCCTTTCCGTCAGGACCACCGGTAAGTTAGGATGAATATTTTCTGAGTGTCCTGATCACGTTTTTTAAAACATTTCTGTGTTAAAAGTCTGTATTTTCTGGATATTTGATCACGCATTCAATTACACATACTACAGAGATGTAATGTATGGGGCCTGATCGCTGCTTATTTTTGTGTCAGGGAAGCTGTTAGTAGAGTTATAAAGGGTTATTTTGACTGTTAAGTATTTTTACCTAATTAAACTTTTGAACAACCAAGCTACATGAACCATATTTCTCCTAGGCTTTCGAAATGTTTTCAGAAAAGATTCCCTTGCTTGACTCCTTCTCAGGGAATGTGTCGAGGATGTATTCCTTGTTTTTAGTTTTATATTTTGATTATTTAGAATCTGTTGCTATCTAACCTGAGATGTAACCCATTGAAACAAAGACAACTAGGATTTTCTTTGTGTTTTCTTAGTTGATTCCTCCTCCACCACCTATGGGACCAGATTCTCCTGAGGATGATGAAGCACTGGGTAGCATGTTGATAGCTTGGTATATGAGTGGTTATCACACTGGATATTACCTGGTATGTGTATTTCTTTCTGGAAATGTCTGTAGTATTGTTACAGCTGCTGTGATTTATAGTTGTTAGATTTAAGTGTATTTTCTATTGTATACATATTCTTATCCTTGGATGGGAGTCACATGAGCCTCAATGTTTGTTTTTTGTGTTTTTATTCCTACTTATCCCATTAAGGACTCATCTAAGCAATGTTTATAAAGAATAGGTTTTGTGTTTGTAGGTAGGTGAAGTAAATACAAATGTAGCTTTCTATGTCTGAATATGACATTCTGTGTATTTTTTAGATGGTAGTATCCCGTTTGGCATCAGATCTGGCATTTTTCAGACTTTGTTCACCAGTGATTGTTTCAGGTGCTTACGGAGGCCTAGCAAAATTGTCAGCATAGCTGTTGAAAACGTGTGACATGAAGGATTGATTTCTGTTCTTTGTGTGCTTAGTGATGGAAGAGTGAATTATAGGAGGAATTTAACTCTTGGTATTGAGAAAGTTGGGAATGGGGATTTGGCTCTTGAGGGTATGTTCAAATGACTAACTTTAGAATTTCTTTATTTGGGTTAAATAACCATGGGATTTCTGTAAATCACTTGTCACTGGACAAGAAGTACAGATTTGTAATTATTCTGTAGAGATGTACTGCATAATGGAGGCACATAGCTTAGTTTCAGTCGTTTTTAATTCTCTAGGTCTCATCTCCCCATACAGTTGAACACTATTCCTGCTTTGACTGAAAAAATGATGTTTTTACAGGGAAATAAAAGCTTTACCTAAATTGTGTTCTGCAGGGCTTAAAACAAAGTCGAATGGAAGCGGCCCTAGAAAGAGAAGCCTGTCCAAAATAAATGAATAACCATCACTTTTTTGAAGGGTTGTAAGTACAATAATTTTATGCTAAATAGAGATACAATCTTACCTGAAAATTTGTTTAGCTCTTGGAGAGTTTTTAATTCTATGCAAAAAAGATTGAGCTTCAGGAATTCCACCTGCTTTCATGGCTTTCAGTAAAGACAGTGTCTGATAGAATTCATTCCTTTGTCTAGCAGAGTGAATTATTTTATTGGGTGGAATGAAGTAAAGTATTTAAGTGCTGTGATGAGAGGTATGACAGCTGTATCTCTCTGTATCAGGTTTAATAGGATGGTTGACTTAAGCTCTATCTACCTACTGTTTAAATTTTGTTAAGGAAAATGATAAAACAGAGTTTTCGTATTTGTGTACGTATTTTCAAAAGCAACTATTTCTAGCCTGAGGTGTATCTGCACTTTGTTTTCTGGACAGGGTCAGCATTTTGGGTTCATGCTTCTGAACTGTTCCCTTAAACTTTAGTGCTTATACTTTTGTTTGCAATCATTTGTTTAGAGCTTTCCAGTATATTCTTTGTATCCTTGTAGGACAAGCTAGATTCTTATGAGTACATTTTCTGATTTTTCTGTGACATCTGTACTATTTCTGAGCAGAGGAGTAGTTCTTGGTTTTTGTTGTTCTTTGTTGTTTTTGTTTTGTTTTTAAATCCGATATAGTAATTCTTGTCTTTTCTGAAGACAGGTGCAAATGTTTCTCACTGAGAGATCTGTGTCACTTGTGCAGTGGGTGATGGTGAAGATCAGAATAGCAAAGATGATAAATCTTTGTTTACTTAACAGTGATGGTAACAAGTAGACAAATTACATGAGACAAGTAATTATATGTGCACTGAAACAAGTTATTTCTTGAAGACATCTTGGGATGTGTGTTTAGAAGGTACTGGTACAATAAAGTGTGGGGTTCTTTTGTTTTTCTTGATATTTTGTTTTGTTTTGTTTTGTTTTTGTTATCCTTTATTTCAGTGTTTCTTGTATTCTTTAGAGTCTTTACCTAACTGGTAACACCTGAACTAGCAATTGCAGTATACTATGTTAGTGCACATTTATGATAGCAGTTTGTGTTACTGTAGCCTTTGATGGCAGTGACCTGAAAAACAATATGCCTCCACGTTTAAGAAGATACCTTGTTTGGTGGGTCTGATCAGGACGCTGTGTATGGCAGCCGTAGAAGCTCATTTTTGGTTTGACACACCTGTTAATAAAGTTCTGCTTTTTGAACTTTTGCATTAGGCATCTCGGTTTTCTTATTCAGTTCCTGCTGAATTAATTGTTGAAAGTTCCAGTAAAAGGCCAAATAACAACTTAGAAGGTGAGACTCTCAACATCAAATCACTGAGGTATACTGAAAAGAAATATCAAAAATAAAGGAAGGTGATACAACAGACTTAGTATTGCTTATGAAATAAATCATTTTCCCTAGCTTATCTGTGAACTGGTTTGAGATTGTGCTAAACAAGTATTCAAGAAGAGTTTTGTTACTATACTAGTTCTAGCAACTAGTCCATCTACACGGTGAGAAGTAAGCTAACCATTTTATGATACGTGTTGACAAAACTCCCCTCTTGTCCTCTCAAAAAAGTACTACACCTCACAGTAATCTGTTACCTCAAAAGAAGCAGTACCATTTTATTTCTGTATTTGACACAAGTACAAGGAAACCCTGAGATGCTCCCAGGCTCCTCCAGCACAGCACCAGTAGGTGACAGCAGAGAGCTCATTTCCTGAAGACTTTCAGACTAGATGGGGTGTTCTTGGCTATGGACTTCCTACTAGAATCAGCCATGATCACTTTCAGTAAAATGATGTATTTGTGGGTGAATGCGAAGAATGAACAAATGTCTTCATTAATAAGCTGGTAACTATTAACTTCTAATGTTCTCTCTACCATTTCAGTACCACAAATCTATGTTTTCAGAGAAGAAAACTTTCCTTTATTGCCTTCAAAATTAACAGAACAATGTCATCTGATACAAACAATCGTAATTGTTTGGCCACTTCTAGAAGGCAGCCGTATGTAGCAGAAGGCTGGTAAAGCTTCTGGGCACTTTGCTGCTATAGCAAATTTACTCCTGAATTATCTTTTGAAGCACTTTTTGCAAGTCCTTCAAAAGCTGTAAATACCTTCAAGCACTATTATCTTTTGAAAAAATACTGGTAAGAATTGTGCTAAAAAATTGTAGGATTGTAGGGTTTGGAAGGGACTTCTAGAAATCATCTAGTCCAACCCCTCTGCTGAAGCAGGTCCTGTAGAATAGATTGTACAGGAAAGCATGAGCAGATCACCTGCAGTGATATCAGCCCTGTAAGTGAATGTGNTTGATGTAGAGATTGCCACTGATTTGTATTGCATTCAAACTGGAACAGCAAAAAAGTGTCTTTTCTAAAAGAGTTTCAGAAGTTCACAGGAGATGGATTATTGTGGAGATGGTAAATGTGCAATTTTAGATTTCCCAAACATGCCTACTTTTCAAAGGAAAATCACTGAATGATGGTGAGTACTGGAGGCCCAAGCTCGTGCCTGAACAAACATAAGCAGCAGTGGACTGTGAGGTCACCGANCCTGTAGAATAGATTGTACAGGAAAGCATGAGCAGATCACCTGCAGTGATATCAGCCCTGTAAGTGAATGTGAGTGTCAATGGTTTACGGGCAGGTTCGGCCCGGTTCCGTGATGATTGGTGCGGGAGACCCACAGACCCACGCCCCAGGAAAGGGGAAAGGGAAAAGGGAATAGGGAGATGGGCCTAGAAACAAAACAGCGGCAACGATCTGAGGAGGAAANCATGACAGTAAGCTTGATGTAGAGATTGCCACTGATTTGTATTGCATTCAAACTGGAACAGCAAAAAAGTGTCTTTTCTAAAAGAGTTTCAGAAGTTCACAGGAGATGGATTATTGTGGAGATGGTAAATGTGCAATTTTAGATTTCCCAAACATGCCTACTTTTCAAAGGAAAATCACTGAATGATGGTGAGTACTGGAGGCCCAAGCTCGTGCCTGAACAAACATAAGCAGCAGTGGACTGTGAGGTCACCGACACAAGGGGTTGTTAGCCTCACTCTTAAGAATTCAGGTGCTAGCAGAACCCATCATGGACTCACACCTGGACTCCAGTTGGGATATCTACGAAACTCAGAGCACAGAAGGACACTGTCTCCAGAAGCTCTACTATAGCTCTGCACTCTGGTGGGTGAAGAAGCAGATGAGTTGTGCTCTATGCGATTACCTTGAGTGTTCTGTCCCGTCTTCTGCAGCACACTCAGTTTATGGCCTGCAGAGCCTGTGCTCCTGGCTATGCAGCACAGCTTCCCCGCTGAGGTCTGTGCTGCCTGGACACAGTACTCCAGATGAGGCCTCACAAGGGCAGAGCAGAGGAGGACAATCACCTCCCTGTCCCTGCTGGCCACACCATTTCAGATGCAGCCCAGGCTCCTGCTGGCCTTCCAGACTGCAAGAGCATGGCATGCTGCTGGCTCATGTCAAGCTTTTCGTGCAACAGAGCACTGAAGAAATCACTAAAATATCTTGGTTAACTTCTTAATAGATATTTTGCTGTATCCCACAATCCACTGAAAATGATACATGTATTTTCAGGGCTTCTCTTCTAAACAAGTAAACATGAACCATCAGAATCATCACGCTAATATACAAACTAGTTTTATTACTTCTACATTTACAAATGTACACGTTAACCCACAGCAAAAGTCAGAAAAACTCAGAACTTAAATATATTCCTGTATTACATGTATCTGATTAACAGTTACAAACATATTAAGACATCAGGTAAACGTTATATTAGCTTCCAAGGCAGTGTTCATTCTTCTGTAACCATTCTTGTTTAGAGATGCCTCCTGAAAAGCCAAGCCTGAACAAACAACACAGATTTACACACAAGAATTAAATGGATAAAACAATCTCTAAGAAAAGTAGACATCATACAGATACGGGAGGAGGGTGCTCGTGAATACAGCCAGGACAGCAGTGCAGAGAATCATGAATAAACATGTCACATTCCACACAAAATGTGTTCTTGCATATTTTACATATATAAACCTGGAAAAGGTAGAAAAACAAGTTAAATTAGAAGAAAATTACCAGCATCACAACATTACAGTAGGGCAACAGTTGTCATCAAGACAGTACAAACAGACTAAATATATATTACTTGCAATGCATATCCAAATGAAACCTTAATTCAGTTGGATTTCAAAGAGCAAGTATGTCAAACGGGTTGAGCTCACTGAGTCATTGCTTCCACTGCTTCCAAATGGAACCTTATTTATTTAAGTCTAGTCCTTGCCCACACTTGTACAGCATCTGAGGTCTAAAAGGCACAACTATGAAAGATAGCTCTATTTAGCATGAGAAAAACACTGCAAGTTTGTTTATTTATTTATTTATTTACTGGCCTATAGAAAAGTACTTTTTATGACTTTTCTACTTGTTGCAACTCTCCATGCAAGTTCCAGTATACTTACATTTTGATCTTTGATTTCTGCCTGGCAGCCTTGACAATACCTAAAAACAAGACTGTGTTTTTAATCTGAAAAGTTACACGAAACTACGTAGTAGTGTTTCAAAAAACATCTCCTGCATATTAATCATTTCTAGGACAATTTCAGGTATTTAGCTGAACGGGCAGATAACTGCTAGCAGTAGCTACAAACGCTCTTTGCCAGAAGTGATCAAAAATCTCCAAGCATTTCACAGTCTCTCTATCAGTATAAAAGCTATTGCCAGGTAGAGTTACTACCACAAGTATCACTTGCATACCGTTCTCCCTGATACTCTTCCAGCGGCACTTCCTGAAAGGCATCCAAAGGAAACAAGTGATGGTAAGACCGAGCCAGATGAGGTGCAGACACTAGCGTAAGACCTGCAAATAAAAAAAAATAAATCAGTGTTACTACAAAAGAAAGCTAATAAATACATAAGTCCTTTATTTTGCCCAGAATTCTGGTTAGAATTTTCAACTCAATCCTCAGAAGTACACTTCTGATGTGAAGTTGGAAAGTTAATTAATTTTTTACCCACATTCCATAAACAAAATGCAACCACAGAAGAATCTTCCAATCAAATCTTAAGTGCAGCATGCACTGTTGACAGTGATGGCTCTGCTGTGTTAGATCACTTGTTGAAACAGTGCCCTGCTACAAAGCAATGCTGCAGCCAACTACAATGGGAAAGCCATACCATGGGGCTACTGAAGCTGGCACAAGCTTACAATGGAGTCTGGGCTGACTCCAAATTCTTTGTCACCTGCTCACATGCACAGTGGATTTTTAGGCTCCTGTTCTGCTGACTGTTGCAGCCATGGAAATTCTCTTGATGACATATAAGATTTCTAAGTTTGCATTATTAATCTACTGAAAGAAACCTGATGTTGATACACAAGTTTTCTCATCAAACTAGGGTAAAATGTCTCCAAATATGGCTTGATAAGACCTATCACATTTTAGTCACACACCCATGAAAGCTGACAGAACAACTGTTGCTCACACGGTATCAGCATTACAAAAATGCAAATCCTTCCTCCTGTCCTCAATAAGCAGAGAGAAGCACCACCAACTGCAGTCTGTTAAGCTTACAAGGCAGAAGAGCTTTCTTTCACAGCTCTGTAGCCTTTCACATATCACTATGAAGCCTGCCCCTAGGTTCAGCTTTGAAACCTTTCATCCATGCACTCCCAGAGGTGGATTGTACTTCTGTTCTTTTACTCCAAAGTGCTCTTTATCCTCAAGGCCTTGCACTTAAGAGTCTGAAACAACAGTGTGCCTATTAGGATTCTTGAGAAAAACACCATTCACTTGTGAACCACCCTCTCTTTTCCTGAAGTGATGGAACAAATACAGAAACCCCGCAAAACATATGTACAGAGTTTAAAAACCAACTAAGTGCAGTATCTTCATCTGATTGATACATGTTTCCATCAGACCCACTAAGATAATAAGCAAGAGCAAAAAGGAGATTCAGTGATCCTGGTTAAAGCAATAGTCACTCTGACAACAGTACCAGGTGGGTACTGTACTGAAGAAGGCACCCTGAAGAGGATATTGTCTTGCAGATCCTGCTTCTTCTCCTAGAAGGACAGTGAGGAGTTTCCTCTTTTCCTTCCTTCCTCTCATCATGCTCTTATTCTATCCCAACTCTTTTTTGTTTACTTTCCCTGAAAGCAACTTCTACCACTGAAGTGTATTGTAAACCAGCATTAACAGTCACTGCAAACAAATCCTGCTGTGTGTAAACCTCAGTATCCTTTGTACAACAAACCCATCTCTCCCAAAGATGTGAACGGCAGTTTGTCAGCTACACACTCCATTCTGGTGAACAACCACACATGTACTGGTCATTGATGTAAGGTAGTAAAATGCATACAGCCTGTTGTATTTTGATATTTTGGGTGAAACATATGCTTGTTAGCAAAGCATTTCTAGTGTTCTTGCCTTTCTTTTCCATCATCATCTTGATTCCAGGAACCAAGGAGAACAGCAACAACAATTTTTGATGTAATTATTGCAAACACATGTTCTGTGAAGCATACAAGATACCTACACACTGTATCTAGGCTCATCAATGTCAATAAGCTTTGCACACAAGGACTTCAGCAACAGGCACATGAACAACAGATTATTCACAGTAAACACTGTCAAATGGGTTTACAATTGCAGTCCTGAAAGTCCCCTGTATGAAGCTGAAATTCCAAGACACAGAAATCAAGTATAGCTGGCCTTTAATTTCTCAGCACAGCTGTATTTTAACACCCCCTTAACTTTTCTTGTCTTTAGCTAATAAAGCATGTGCTCACCTGCTTTTGTTACTCACCACAGATCTTGCATTCCACAGGAAGTTCACAGTATTTGGCTCTGCACTGGGGACAGAAATATCCATCCAGTGTAAGACATGGCTCACTATTGTTTTCCAATTGTCTGGAACAGAGAAAGACAATTAAGTACCTAAGAGATAACACTGTGATAATATATAACTGAACAAACACACAGTTCTCATAACAAATAGTTTTAGAAGTTTCAATAGCTTCTACACAACATTTCCAAGTGTATGGAAGTATCTGAAAATAACTGATAGCACGAGATACCAGTAACCACATTTTCCCACAGAAACAAAGACCAAATTTTTACACATCAAGGAGTCAATATAACTTTGGGGTAAAAAATAAATATTGAAGATACTTGTATTAATAATTCTACTCCCCCACAACATTCTGTACTAACTGCATGTTAGTACTTACTCTTTCAGAGACCAGCGTGCTTCTTCCTGAAAACTCAGGCTCTCCTACCATCCTTAAAGACTATGATTCTTTGCACTACAAGGACCAGCACATTAAGCAAACAAGGCTTCAGTTCTAAACATCCTTTTAAAGCAAAGTTAGTAAGTAAATTAAAAAAAAAAATCTTTACTATAGATAATACTTCTCTTTGTTATTGTTTTATTTCTGTAAGGACAGGAATATTTTAATAAAGAAATGTGTTTAAAATTGGCAGTATCAATAAAAGCCCTTTACTACCTTTATTAAAAAAAAAAAAGTAGATTTTACAAAAAGTATTTCAAAGAGGTAACTATGGCCATAGTGTGGATGTGCAAATAAAGGTAAGATTTCCATTGAGAAGTCTCAAGACACTGCTTGCTAGTCCTTTTTCATGTTATTCTGCAGTACTGTCACTTAAAAGCAGATATGATAAACATTACTACGTATCCTTGAATTCTAGACAGCTCACTGAATTCTAATCAACTCTACTTACGCCATGCTAAAAGCTGGCTTTGCATCTTGGTCAGAAAGGGAAGCAATAGTGTGCTGAGGAAAACCTGAAGAGAAAAAACATTTTCTGTTATCAATTTTTAACAAAAATAATCTTTCAGCTTTTATGGTAACGGAGTTGTTCAAATATCATATATCAAACAACATTACAGGAATTAATACTCAATAAATAAACTCTTTCCAAGGAACAAGTTTTCCTAAAAGTCTCTACCTATGTTCACCAACAAATTCCTCATTGTATTTCCCATAACTGATTGTTTTATTTTTCATAAACTTCCTATTAACTGAAAGTTACTGGAACTAGTTTTTGAACAAAAAACTTAAAAAAAGAACGATGTGCAATCGTTGGAAATTAGAAAGAGCATGACATAAATGTGCACTTGAGCAACTGTTTCTTTTTAAGGGGAAAATAACATGCAAACATTGAGCTCAGTCTCATATATCATCATGCACAGCTCTTTATGAAGGGTAAAAGACATTAGTCTTTGTATACCAGATGTTTTTACAGCTCATCTCAAGTATCCAGTTTATTTATTTATACACACACAAACATGCATACACACACAAATGCATACATCCTCTCTGTGAAAATGCATGGATGAAAGACAGAAGTCAATGCTCCAATCAGTGGCATTAGTGGTACTATTCTAGTTAACTCTAGGCTTAAATTTGTTGTAAAATATATCAGGAGAAGAAAAGGTACCAAATCCATTTGCTTATAGAAAAGACACCACAATGGTGCTCCTAATTAACATGCCCAGAACAGTCTTAAAGCCAATTGTCTTCTGTAGGCAGAAGGAGAAACATAGTCAGTCATCATTCACTTTTCTAAATATTACATTTACACCAACTGCTACACAGGCAGCATTATTCACTTTACTGCTCCAACACCAGTTGAGCCATTCGTCTCCTTCGTTATAATTACTCACTTCTTTAAAAAAGCTTGCTACTTTGTAGGAACAACGTTAAGTAACTAGAAATATACTTGACAAAATAAAAGCTAACTTATTAAAAAATCATGTAACATCTTTATCAAGCTTCTAATCACTTGCTTTGTTTTAACAAAGAAGATACGAAGACAGAAGAAGACAGAAGATTTGCAGATCTTGCACCAAAAAACATACCCTACCCATTCGAATAAGGGAGCACTCTGAACTTGAACTGGCAGGTGGAGGGCTAACATGATGCATCAGAAGTTCCTTATAATGA
Organism: Odontophorus gujanensis; assembly: GCA_013399175.1. Classification (NCBI taxonomy): domain Eukaryota; kingdom Metazoa; phylum Chordata; class Aves; order Galliformes; family Odontophoridae; genus Odontophorus; species Odontophorus gujanensis. Next base: position 21,472 of record VXAB01005383.1, read on the forward strand.
CTTTCATCTAAAATAACGTGGTATGTTCCTGTCGTGACAAAGAAATGCCTTACTCTCATATTATGTATTATGAGGAAGAAAACAGGGAAAAGAACTCCAGTTAACAGAAAATAACAATATTTCTATATTAAAAAAGAAACAAAAACAAAAAACAACTTTGGTACTAAATATATATATTTTCTAACCTCCCCCCCCCCCCCCAAAAAAAATCCCTCACTGTGAATACTACTGAAAACAAGTTTTGTAGTTAATACAACAGAACATTCACTTACAAGTGAAGGCCCTTAGCTGTATTACCAGCAATTACATGGTAAGAATTACCACTGATGTAATAAATGATACTAACACATTGTAGCACATTCCACATCATACACTTCTGTATGTAGAATCCTGTTTTAAGACATGTATGTCTTCTCTCCAATGATGCAGCTACCAGCGCATATTATTTCACTGAACATTGTGTTATGTCACAGATTTGAGAAGCCCTTACACCTTCCACTAGCACAACAAACCATTCTTTACTACCAAGAAGTGTTGCAGAAAATAACAACTTAGTTATTTAATTTTAATTGAAAATGTATCTGACTAGTGTAGCTATGGAACTTCACATACATACCTCCAGTTTCTCGGGTAAGTACTGTGCACACTCGAACTTCAGCACTTAGACCGATGACAGACACTCTGATCTTGACTGCTTTTAAACACTTCATACAGAGAAAGAAAAAACAATCAGATTAGTACACTGAACAGTAAAAAACTTTTGAAGTTGTGAAGAAAAATTAACTGGTGATACTATAATTGTCTGCTGTGAGTCCAACAGCTTGGAGGCTAAAACTAGTAGTCAAACTTTGCTTCTCTACCTTGATTATGTCATAGATGTTGGCTGGATCACACGTTGTAAGACTGCTGAAGACTATTAACACCTCTCTGCTTGTATGTCCTGGCATATGCCTAAAGAAAGTATACAGTTAGTTTACCTCTGCACATTAAGCGACACATATGATAAAGTTTCTGAGGACTTCCATGTATTAACATCAGAAAACAGCCTGAAAGGAAACTGCTTGTAAAATCCTGAAAAACTTATACTAAGTTCATTCTGAGTTCCAGAATTTCTCCTTCCAAAAACATTTTTTTTTTTTAGTATCTAACATTTATTATGCAGTTGTACAATTGTGTGATGATGTTCTAGTTATCCCCATACGTTATGTATACACTCCCATTCACCTTCCAACTAGCAACACCGCAGTAAGTCTTCCCAGCTTCTTAAAAGTCTCTCATCAGTTCACAGGTGTAAATCTACTGCTTTTAACTCGTACCTTTCCTCCTACTCCTTGAGAATTCTCTTTTAAGCACTTTTTGAAATACGTTTCATGACGCTGACTACTAGAAACACAGTCAGAATAAAACTAGCTGCTAAACCATTTTCCCCAAATGTTCTCTTGATCTAAATGCCACACACAGGTAAAAAATAAAATCTTTAAGTCTATCCTACCTCAAAACTGTACCTTTCTAAAGTCTTTCAAACTTCAATCAGATTACTGTCATTCAGCATGTTTTCTTTTCCTCCTCTCTCACCATTATTAATCCTCAGCTCTCTCCTTAACTTAGTTATGTCCTGAAAATTCACTGTAGGGTCTATCATATTTATACACAACATAAAACCATCTGCTTATTTTAAGATGTTGTTGCTTGCTGTAAGAAGCTCATCTCTAAATGGAAATATCTTATGTTAGAAAACTGAATATAATACCTGTCTAGAAGTGAACTCCTAAACAGTTTGCATTGTATCAGGACTCAAAACCACGTTTTTAAAGACTCAGAGCAGCACAGTGCAAGACACTAGTTGTTAAAAAACAAAATGCTGACTCTGTACCTTCAAATATTTGCAATCAACATTGTACTGATTATGGAAAACAAAGAAAACACAAAACCCCATTATATACTAACTTTAAAGTCTGCATGGCCAAGTTTAGAGAATTATACAGAGATGGCTCTCCTTGGCAGTTCATATCCACCGCTTTCTTCAGAGCAGCTATATGCTTTTTTGAGTTACCTGCAAGTGGATAAAACAGTTCAGCTGAAATAATTAGTTGAAGAAATCTAATATTTAAGCAATACATTCTATGAAGCGTACTTATACAGCAGCAATTTTCAAACAGGGACTTCCAAATATATGTTGTCCCTCAGAAGTGGACCTCTTGATCTGAGCAAGGGAAGTAGTCTTCTACAGAAAGTTAGACATTCAATCCCTAGAAACTCCAAGAAGCCAAGAAGGCAGAAAATCAATGTATATTCAATGTATAAATTAAATGCTTCATATGAACAAAGCATTCACAGAGTGAACTGTCTCACAAATTGTTCCAGAAGAAACAGAATTCCACTTCCTGTTATCCTTATAATGATACTTATAATAAGTACTATTTAAGCATCGAGAAACTCTCCAAATTCCTTCAGCCTTTCAGGTGGGTAAAGAGACAAGTTTTCTAACAGCAAATCTGAAGACATGCTTCTTGCTGGTGACAGAAAGCAAGAATCCAAGAAGTCTTGCTTCACAAGAACTTGCCAAACATCAAGGAAAGCACAGATACCGGCAGATATAAGCTCAGATGTAGACTGAGAAATTAACTGCACTGGCAACAGATATGCAATTTTTAAAAAAGACACTGCCTCCCTACCTGAAAGTTCTGTCATTTTCTCAGCTCTTTTACTCTTGGTTACAATTAAGCCCATCTGGAGAGGGAAAGAAAACAACAAAACTCTTCTTAATGAGTTCAAAAACACATTGATTTACATCCCTGCTGTGTTTTGCCTCTTATTTCCTTATAGATCAACAATTATTTAACTACACAGGTTTCCATATACGTCTAACAGCAGCAGCCCATAATGCATCAGTTAACATACATTCCAGTATCTTCTGTTTACTAATGCCACAGTGAACAATTAAAAAAAAATAAAATGGCTGAAATAAAATATAATCAAGTCTTCTCTGTTAGGATTAACGATTAGAAATATAGGAATGGCTGAACTCTTTTTTTCACTAGTTGCTCCAAAACCAAGATTTTCACTAGAGCAAATATGAAGGGATGGAAAGAAATTAGCAGTTGAATAGTATCAGAAGTTAAAAATTAGCTTATAAAACCAGTTTTAACAGGATAACACTCTCTCATTAGAATGTAAGCTGTGGGCCCATAAACAGGAAGAAAGGTGGCAAACAAACAATTCAAATTCACCATTTGTTTGCCACCTTTTTGTGCAGGAAAATTTTTTGCACCTTATTGTGCAGGAACAAGAGTGTTTCATTTGCAAAATTAATATTCTCGAAGCCCAAGATATCTGTTTAGACATGGAGAATTTTGGAAACACATCCCAACAAGGCATGTCAAAACACCACAAGCTGCCTCTAAGTCCATGCGTGTTGCAGCAAACAAACAGGAATGGGCTGTGAGAGGCAAAGTGGGACTTGCAAAATGGGTAGACAGCTGGACTAGATGACCTTAGCAGACTTCTCCAACCCTAATGAATACGATTCTGTGATTCTAAGGTTCAGAAAACCACAGTTACATATACTGTGAAAGGATGTGTATGCATGTGAATCTTTTGTGAATCTTTCTTAATAGATGATGCTACTCAAAGTATAACCAAACATTCTAATCTATGTATGTGTAACTTTTCCATGATTCATTTTCTTTACACTTGTAATTGTTCGCAAAGACTTGTCTTTTGATTTCATTCCATATCAGGAATTACAACCAACATCTATTGGAATGAGGCTGACTTAAGTCAAATGATCTCTCCATCATCCTGATCTCAACCTCATATAAGCACATAACCCAGGACATAAAATGCTTATCACCACTTCTTAGAATAGTGAAGAAATACAAGTACTGGAGAAGGTCAGAAGGGAGCACTGATGGTGGCAACTCCTGCTTGGACAGTCTCCTACTGCGACTGAAACACTGAACATAATACACCCCATCTTTATTTTACTAGCTCTTGTTATACTATGCTTCTCGTTAACTACTGGTTTATACACCAGGGCTTGAAGGATGGCTAGCTAAGCTGTGCTGCAGAAAGGGTTCCCTCGTGTGAACACCACCACCTATGTTTTCAGTTAATTCAACAGAGCACACAAAAGCAAAGACATACACAGCATTTTATTCATAAGGCACAGAGGCAAAAGGTGACCACACTGCCACTCTGTGGAGAGATGGAGAGATTTCAGTCGCAGGGTGGTCGTGGGTGTGCAGCCCCCTAGATAGCTGTGCAATCTCAAAGTAAGTCACCACTGGGCTACTGCCTTTGTCCAAGCACAGCGAGTTAGGATGGTCAGGCACCTCCTGACCTCACCTGGAATTCCTGCTGCCTAGTTTATGACCTCATCTGAAGAGGACTGGAATCTTCAGTCTGGGCTGTAGTGGCATTGTATCCTGGGTGAAAAGTTCCAGAATGACCTCACCTGAATTGTGGCCACAATGGAAAATTACTTACAGAACTCAATTATCTTGAGGCCTTACAATTATGATCCTAAGTAAACTGACCCTTGAGGTCTGCAGGACTGCAGCAGGCTACAACCTTTGATGATTAAGTGCTGGTTAAGTGCTATTAACATCACACGATCTAATCCTGCAATTTACTATAAAAGTATTCAATAAATATTCAATTGCTGCAAAATCAAACCTATGTAAAAAACTGTTCACAACATTGTTTTTAGCATAGTTTTACTCACCTGACTAATAGGATTTTGGTCAAAGTACTCTTCAACAAAATACTCCAGTAACTATAAAGAAAAAATAAGACTGTTGAAAACTAAATACCATTTTGCTCCACATGTAATAATTTCCTGCTAGTATTTGCAAAAAACTGGTCAATCAAACAACAGGAGGGGGGGGGGGGGGGG
>VXAB01005383.1:26407-38721 GCA_013399175.1 Odontophorus gujanensis
GGGGGGAGGTCCCTGCAACTCGCTGCCCTTTGCCTCAGGCCTTCCATCGTTCTCCTCCCAGTATTACCTTTGCAAATCAATATCAGATACTAGCAATGTTCTATTCACTTAATCTGCTGAATCTCTGTATTAGGTTTCTTCACAGATATACCAAAAAGCATTAATCTGTACAAAATCTTCAGAACTCAGGATTTTAATGGTTTGTATTATATGACCACAATAACACTATGTGTACAGTTCAAGTCTGAAGTTTACCATCTGAAGGAGCAATACAAACTCCTGTCTAGCACCTACTCACAGCAGAACTCACGATGTCCAATTTTAAGGAAAAAAGACTGTTACATGTATAATGTTCAATGTTTGCGCTTCCACCCAACATTACAGACACTGTTTCACTTTAGTTTCCACACTGTTGAAGATTTCCACTGTTTCTGTTGAATAGAAGTGCTCCTGAGACGCAAACAAATGTTACATAGCTTTTACTGTTCAAAAAAGGGAAACCAAACTACGCAAGGAAAATTGCTGGTCAGCAACATAAACAAGGGAAAAAAACAGTAGGTATGAAAGGAGAGATGACACTGTAAAAAATCTGGTTGCAGGAAACTGACGTTCTTCCAAATGCAAAAAAGAACTGATTTACAGAAAAAAAGTGAATTAATAAAGAGGTAAATTGTGAGTATAGAAATACCTTCAAAGTGCAAGTAAGTCTGTTCGGTTTTAAATCTTGGTCCTCCATTGTTCTTGATCCATCAACAACCACGTAAAGGTGACGCATCTGTATTATCACCACAAAACATTAATTCTGCTATAGTTTTATGCCTTAACACAAGGATCAAGTTTTTGAATTTTTCCCTTTCTCTGAAATTGAAGAAAAGGTTATCTATCTCAAAAGACATCCAGTGTTCCTTTCCTCTAAAGGCAAGCTACAAATTAAGCATAGTTTGCACTCATCTAATCTCTTCATTTGAAGGCCTTACAGCTCATTAAAGCTATTCATTTCTCACGTGGAGAAAAGTCAATAGTTAAGCATGCACAGGCTGGCTGCATGTGTGAGGTGTGCACTGCTCGCACACCAAACCAGTGCTGCACAGCCCACCCTGCTGCTACACACAGGAAATGCCTTCAGAAAAGACTGAGCGACAGAAGATGCAAGCTCTGCTCTCAAGCACATCTAGTGAGCAGAAGCTGCTTCAGGTTGGGCATGCCACCTGTGCTGAATTTGCTGCGGTCTCTGGATGGCCACGGGATGTTGACGTACCATTCCCAGCCGGACTTGTCCATGGTGTTCGTAGAGTCTGACAAAACATACAGAGAGTTTAAAGTAAGACGCAGGTGAATAAATGGAGCTTGAAACAAAGTCTGGAACAAACCCAGCATGGAGTGTTTGGCAAAGAGAAAGCAACTGAGTGCCCCTTGAACATGTATTTCCAATGAGAAGACGCAAAAGGGGAGAGATTGCAGTCAACTGTACATCACAAACAGATGCACAGCTCTCAAAGCATACAAAAGGAAACCCAATAAACTGCATACAGTTCTCGCCACAAGGTTCAAAACTTCACAGTTGCACATGACGTTATTTTAACACAATCTGAAGCAAACCAAACCCAGACTTTTTATCTAGGTGTCCTTCTGGCATCGTGGCACAGAAACCGGGTGCCATCGCACCAAAAGCAGCTGGAAGCACGCACCAAAAGCAGCTGGAAGCACGCTCCGCACGCTACAAACGCTGTCAGCGGGTTTCTGGCGCAGACCCACGAGAAGCACTACGCAGAGCCGCCCGCAGCCCGGCTCGGCCACGGCAGGGTCGCGAGCAGGACTGGGGCACGGCACCGTACCTTTTCCTCTTCGCCTTGAAGAGAATGTCCTCGATGGTTGCTTTCAGCGACCCGGATTCATCTTCTTTCAGTATCTCCCTACGGACAAGCGAGATCCCCGCTGAGCGCCTGCACGCTCTCCTCGTCCTGCGCCGACAGCAAGCCGAGGAAAGCAGACGAAAACCTACCACGTCCTCTCGTAGCCTCCTTCCCAGCGCTTAGTCCTCTCGGGCTCGTCGTCCATGGCCGCGCTGCCGCAACTGGAACAAAGATCCGCTCCCGGCGGGCACAGCCCCAGCGCCACAACTCTCCCGGCGGGTACGCGGCGCAGCGGATGCGCGCACACGCGCGCCGGAAGCACCCCACACCGGAAGCAGCCCCTCACAGTGGGAGTGGTGCTCGTGCCCCGGCCCGCGCCGTTGTCCCGAGCTGCGCTGCGCCCGCCGTGCCCGCCTTCGTTCCTCCCGAGCGGCTGTGGAGCTGCTGGCTGCCCGCCGGGGGGGTCCTACAGAGACAAAGCCAGTGCCGTTCCGTGAAGCTTGCGAAATGAAACCACGCTACGTGCAGTCGGACGTGCCGGCTGCCTTGTCAGGCTCTGTGCGCGCAGTCGGAAATCCTCCCGAGCATTTCTTCTCTAGGACTCCAGTCTGAAAAACTGTTTCTCCTGCTCTTACTTCAGTCCTGACTGAACTGCAGAATCTGCCATCCGACATAAAAACGAGGACCAGCAAAGGCAAGCAAGAGTCTTTATGCAGTATACGCATACTTAACGTGATTATTCTTAACGTTAGTACTCTGAAAGAAGCAGGAATTTGCAACCAGTGTGCCGAGAAGAGATGTTTTCAAGCAGAGCTCAAAACTCAGAGACGGTTGTATGTCATATCGGTAGTAAGTACATAGTTTTAATAAATGTATAAAACTAAACGGAAGTGCTCTGAAAATTTATATTGGTTGTTTCTTGTTCTCCTACTGCAAACTTTAGTTTACATTAAAAAATACACAATAATTTCTACAAATCGAAGCTCTTTCAGTTTTGCATAATTGATCCCTTAGCAACAAGCTTTTACTCTACTTACTGTCCTCATTAAAAAAGAGAACAATATGGCACTCTAGTTTCTGTGCATTAGCTCAATCCAATCCACCACAGGTAATACCCGGGAGGTACTCTCAGCTCACCAAGATTTTCAGAAGCATCACCATAAAGACCAGATCAATAAAGCAAAGATCACTGTAGCTAGTTTCTCTGCAGAGCAAACACAGTGTTACTGAATACAATGGAAATGTGCCAAGACTGGGTTTGGCCTTTTGAATTACAGGAAAGCCACCAAGTATCCATTTTTAAGGTGTGTCACTCTGCATCCAAGTAAGACAGGAACTGAGGAAGAAAACATTTAAACATAAGCAATATTTCCATAAATAGGAATGGGGAAATTAACAAAAATTACAGCTTCTGCATCTTTCATTCCGTTACATATATCAGGAGAAACATTAACAAAGGGGAAACATAGGAAAAAATAAATTACTTTGAGTGAAACCACAATCAGGAAAAGTCTGTCATTTAGGCAAAAGCAATGAAAACTACTTGAGATGAAAAAAACAAATTTAATTCTAAGAAAATTTGCTTTTAAGTCACATGCCATCGTTTCGTAAGAAGAAATCTGATTTATATAGAAATTTTAAATAGAAAAATGGGGACAACCCAACAACATCAATAGAAAAAGGGAGAAACAAGGCTTCTTTCAGAACAGGGATGTCTTTCATTGTCAAAATAAAGAACCTAAATTCCAGACAGGAACACTGGAAATAAGAGCAGATTTTGAGTACCTACTTGCTTTAAATCTCATCATAATTTTTACATTATGAAATTAAAAACGCAACACCAAGTCCATTAGGTTTTTCATTAGCACCAGTACTTTCAGTTGCTGTGTTGCTGTTAAAGCTAGTCAACCATACTGCGTCACATGAACTCTTGATTTATTAGACACCATTTTATTTGTGCAAAGATGTACACACCCATTTATTAAGTCCAGTTTGAACATTCATGCCCCAGGGAAGTCTTATTATTTTTGACTTTTGCCTTTGCTGATCTGCAGGGCTACCTGGGCGTCTTCTAAGAGGCAGACTGAAGGATGAAAGCTCTTGCTCCATACAATCACTGTCTGAGGACAGATTTTATTTGATTGTCAAGTTTCAAGTAAATGAAAACCACCTTATGCAAAAACCCAGCCATGCTACTAAGGTCACAGAGCAGACTGTTTGCATGTATGTGCAACCATGTAAACGATAAAGGTGAAACTAAGGAGACTGCACAGACAGAGCAAGATAACTTCTTATCTTTTTTCCCCTCTGTGAGTATTGAAAGACCACTTCTCAAATGTAACAAATTCTTACTACATTGGCTCCTCATTTCTATCTTGCACTTGATTGACTTAAGCTCACAACAGCAAATCCTTTTTTCATCAATCTTGATTTCTCCAAAATCTGTGTTGGAAAATCAGCAGAATGAGAAGCACAACAGTTCTGCAGAGGTTATACAGACACTGTCTGAAAGTCCAGAAACTAGTTCCTCTGAAACTGAAGCTCAGATCACTTTCAAAGGGAGGCTGAAAGTACAACCCAGTGTTCTTATGGCAAAAGGCCTACTAGTGGTGCAGAATCTTCCTTAAGGCCTTGATATGCAACCCTCCCCCAACACTCTTGCCTCCAAACTGGAGTAATATATATTTGTAGGATGAACAAGGGATTCGCTGGATGCATACATCCAAAGAGTTAGAGTCAACAGTTCAACGACCAAACTGAAACCAATAACAAATGGTGTTCCTCATGAGTCTGTATATGGACCAACAACATAAGTATGACACGAATAACAGTGGGACTGAATACATTCCCAGCAAGTTTGCAGATGAGCCTCTAGAGGGAGTGGATTCCATACACACAGATGACAACACACTAAATAAATAGATCCATGTGAACCTCACCAAATTCAAAAGGTCCTGCACCTGAGTCAGGGCAAACCTGCACAGACTTGAATTGATTGAGAACAGCCCTGCAGAGAGGACTAGGGGACAGTGGTTGATGAAAAACTGGGTATGAACCAGCAATGTACACTTGCAGTCTAGAAAGTCAGTCAAAAAGTGGTTAGATACAGGAGCAGGTTGCCCAGAGAAGTTGTGGATGCTCCATCCCTGAAAGTGTTCAGGGTCAGGCTGGATAGGGCTTTTATTCACATGATTTAACAAGATGTGTTCCCACCAATTGCAGAGGTGTGGACTAGATGATCTTAAGAGGTCTCTTCCAGCCCAAACCATTAATTCCGTGATTTTACCAGAAACATCACAGCAACCAACTGCTTATAACATGCTAAAAATCAGAAGTTCCTTATGCTTAGCCTTCTGGTACAGATGTAAACCTAGAATTTCCACTGACAAAAAAGCCAAGCATATAGCAAAAAGGCATTTAGATTGAAGGGACGTGGACACGAAGCTTACCAACAAAAGCTTGTTCTTGAGAATGCGTACACTACAACAGGTATAAAACACTTGGCCCAGCCCCCTTATAAAGCAGAGAGGTCTCCTCTTCTTTGAAAAGGAGAGAAAACTGAACCTGAGACAACTGAGAAAAAAAGGAAAACAAAATGTAATACTGTTGTCTGACCTTGGATGAAGAACTACTGAGAGATCTTCCATCAGCAAGGGCTGATGCCCTACAAATAAGGAGGCACCAATTTGTTTTTCTATCCTGTATTAATTACTTCATCTACTAAAACTCATGGAATTAAAGCGGCTGATAAAACTGGAAAGTCAAAGTGAGCTGTAACCTCAAGATTGCAACAGAAGTGACAATTAGAGCTCAAAAATCAAAACGGAAGTAAATCCCAGAGCTAGCTGTCTTAATTTGTTCTCAATACTGAGCAACAGTGGCAACATATTACTTTTTCACAATGAAATGATTATATAAGCCATTGATTAACATCATTAAGTTGTTTCATTTTTTTAATGAAACTAAAATGCATTTCAGAAAAATAGTCAATTTGCAGTTATATAAACTGTACAAGGAAACTATCAACGCCTTCAACAATTTTACTACATAAAAAAAGTTCTTAAAAAAGATGTGAAAAAAGATACAAAGATAAAATTCACAGGCTTATGTGAACATTAGCATATATAAACCAATAACCCCAACAGAGATGAAAATTTACACTGAATTTATAAAGATACACTCTAGAAAACAACATTCCTGGCCTTATAAAAGACGCTACTAATTTATATTTCAAGGTTTAATTTTGTTGTACGTAATCTCTGAATAAGAAGTTCACAAATTGCAGCATTTAAATAATCACAAACTGGGTTAAAGCAAAAAGTCCTGTTCCTTGCTGACAAAGAAAATAAGTACTCTTTCTTTAACCCAGTCAAAGCCTAGTACTAAGATGTCCCAGAAATATATGCAGACCACCCTGGTCTACAGCAACACTAGTGGAGCACTAAACATGATTCTTACTCAATACCACTCTTCTTTTAAGGTCATATGTAAGTTTGTTGCATCACCTCTACAGAGGAGCATAAAAACAAAAGAAAAACCTAAATACAATCATTGCTTACACGGGAACTTATTCTGTGTTTCTTATGAGGTGAAATTCCCAATAATTTCTGATATGCAATAGTGCATTTGAAAATACAGTGATCTTGTAAAACTCATTTCCTACTTGCTGAAATTCAATATGATCAAATACTCTACCAAGCCCCAGCCACAAAGAACAATGAAACTCCTTCTGATACCATCAAGATGTCATCTATATCGTTATTACAGTATTTGCATGCACACTTTTGACACAGTATTTAGAACTGCCTTCACTAGTAGCTTTCCCAACTTTTCAAATAAACTAAGCTTACTTAAGAGGTCAGGATAGAAGCCTGACAGAAGCAGAATGTTAACACTGGTACTCTAAACATATATGACAACTTCATTACATGTATTTATAATTGGATCTCCATGTAAAACCTATCAGTAACATATAATGTTTACTGAAGTGACAAAGTGATCAGGCAGCTGTTATCCCCGCTGAACGTACAGAGATCTGAGAGTAAATAAATATTTTAAAATACGCTAATTGATTTAAAAACTAGAAAAACATTACATCCAAGCTCAAGGCACTGCTAAATTTGTACTTTCCAGTTCATAACTTTATCATAGTCCTGAATTCGTTGTTTTATGTGAGAAAGCTTATTCTTTAGGTATTCACAACGTTCCTTTTTCTCCAGAAATGAAGGATCCTGCCAAGAAAACATAAATTCTTACATTAACATTTATGCTTTCAGTTTTATCCAGTAATACTCTACAATATTCTTGACTAAGGACAGCATACAATAATTCTCCAGAATAATACACTTTCTTTGGCCACGATTTTTTATTTCCTGTTTCCTCTTCCTTCATGAAGGGCTAGAGAAAAAAGTTCTACCTTAATACACCGCAGCTACTCATGAAAGAGAACAGTTCTTAAAAAGAAGCCTACAGATGTAAATTACATTTTACTACATAATTTTTATTTAATGTATGTGCTCTCATATGTCTAATAAATACCTCTCCAAAAAAAAAGCCATGAAACTTAAGTTAACATGGACATAACTCAAATTTAATTAAGAACAGACAAAAAACAGGTACCTGTAATGGATGTCATAAGGATACTTGTACATATGTACTGCCTGCATTTAAAAATGACCAAGTGAAACTCTTTGGATTACAGTGGAAATTTCTTTTTGGAAGCCTACCCAAGTTCCACACTGCCAACAAAACATAATACTTCTTTTGAAGGGTAACACTGCCTTTTCTGTTAACATACCTGATGGTCACGTCAGTTAGCAAACATAAATAAACTATACCCTAAGAAACAAGCAGACCTTTGAAAGGAAAATGTTAAAAAGATACAAGTTAACTTTTTGTTCCTCATGTGGCTAAAAGAATCATTCTCTACAACAGGTTGTTGCCATGAACGGGATAGCCCATTCCCACTTTTGCCAAAGATTTAAAATATAAAACATACAAACCCCTGTAATAGCTACGGATACCCCAAGGTAGTAAATTTCTATCAGAAATGCTGTCTATTTACATTCTCTTTGCTGTTCTTTAGATTCATCAGCAATGTAAAGCTGAAAACACTCACATTTTTCTTCTTCTCGTATTCCTGCAGAACTTTTGATATCCTCTCCTGCTCCTATGGAGAAATACCACACATTTTTTAGACACACTGAGAGTTACCTGTATCTTCATGTAAATTCTACAAAATACTTGTCAAGAGTCAATCTTTCAGTTGATCAAATCCTTTCTGATTTTGTTGTACATTTTGTACTTGAGAAATAGTGAAAACAAGCTAACTGTGCTTTATTCAAACTAGAAAGCTAACAGCATGAAAAAATAGAAAAAACACACACAGAATAAAATTGCATTCTAGATAGAAGACCAAAGAAGAAATAGCATACTTGGGAAGAACAGTCTCTACTACTGAGCCACTGCCAACATTACCAGACATTAATCAAAAGAAGTTAAAAGCTGTGTGCTTTCGGTTTGCCCTTTTTTCACAGGTACTCACATATATGCTTCCAGGATGGTGAGGAAGCTGTCTCATCAATGCTTCCAGCTCATTAAACTTCTTTAATACAGCATGAACTTCCACAGACAGTTCTTTATACTCAGCAAACTGATCATTGAACACCGCTTTATACCGGTCTCGCATTTCATTTGTTTGAATTGCTGGGTATTTCCTTTAAAATAAAAAAAATATTCTGTGAGTAGTATTAGACATAAAACTTCAACAGAGTCTTGACGTCAGTAGCATATTTCAGTATTGTTTGCTCATCTCATAACATGTTGAAGCTTTCACAAATCTAAACCAGTGAAACACATACCAAATAGCATAAAAAACAATTTATTGTCTAATACTTCACCACAGAATCATGGAATGTCTTGGGATGGAAAGGACCTTAAAGATCCAACCCTTCTACTGTAGGCAGGATTGACCCCCTGTATCAAGGAAATCATAAAAAAAAATAAAAAATAAAAAAACCCACAAATATTGTGGTTATCATGGGAAGCCTACCCTTTAAGAGCAATGATAATAACCACTTAGCATTCATACAATATTAGACTTAACTTAAAAGTCAAGTAATTTCCCATTAATATCACCTGTGCCTTCTGTTCCTTCAGTAATTACATGCTAGATTATAACAGTGTGTTTCAATATTTGGGCTGGGATTTTTTATTTTTTTGAAGTTTCAGAGTGCTTATTTTTATTACTGTGTTCACGGCATTATGACAGTGATAAATAATTACAAGTTTCTACAGCACGTGCAGAGAAAAGATGAATTTGAGAAATGCTGCTTGAAAAACATGATTTTCTGTTAGGTTTGTTTATCAAAGTCAAGTCACTTACGCCAAGTAATCTGGCATCACTATAGGTTTAGGAATGTGGCCTGCAGGTATATGACCATTAAGTAGCTCTGGTTTCCTTTCGATTGGTTTAAGCTGCCTGTAAGTGACCTCTTCTCCTGGTGCATCATCATTGTCATACTAAGTGTTAAAAGAAAAAAAAATTATCTAATTAAAATAAGATTTTGTATATAAATTTGTATACAAATGCAATATACAAGTTCTGTAAAGTATCCAATTCATTTGAAGATAGAGGTAAGAGTCTTGAACAGCAGCACAGGCAAATCACATACATTCTTTACATGCTTTACTATAGTTAGGAAATTAGGAAAGAGTTACATGGTTAGGAACTTAAAATGGTTATCTTAAATTTGTCCTAATATTCTTGGCAGTGAACCTAGTATCTGTACCAGTGACAGAAAAATAGTCATTTGGGGCTTGAAAAGATTTGTCCCATATATCTTAAAAAACTGTTAATGGAACTACTCTGGATAGCCATCTCACCTGTGGAAAAACATAAATCACTCAGTTCTCTACAGGTCCCTTTTTCCCTTACTTCCAATTCTAGTTTTATCCTTGATCCAGAAATAATGTAAAATGGGGTCACAAAGGCTCCTGACTCAGTACTGAAGTAAGCAACAGAAAAGACAGCGGCAGGATGCTCGCACTATTTAACAGGAGATATTGAAGACTGAAAGAAACACTCCACAAATTTTCTAGGAATCATCAAAATCTATTGCGTTAAAATCTTCTCCAAACTTTGTAATTGCATACACTTGCAAATCTGTGCAGCAGAAGCACTAAAATCCTTCTTTTGTTGATATTTCAAAGCTTACAAGGCAGTCCTGGAGTAGTCTTAAAATAATGGGAACAAATTCGAGCCTCAGGGCACCTAACAATGAGCTTCCACTGGCTCCTCTACAACCTCAACAGGCAGCAAAAAGGAAAAAAGCAATCTCTAAAACCTGCAGTGCATCAGATGCTTCGCTGCTAAAACCATGCGTGCAAAATCCTATGATGAAGATTACAGAACTCATCACTTAATGAAGCAGAGTAAAAGCACATACTATCAACAGTAGATCTTCCTAGACAAACTAGCAGTAACTTCTTCACAAGCTTCCTTCAAATCTTCCAGGCAGGAGACTGATCTCCTGACTACACTGAAGAATTAAACCTAATCTCTTCTAAGGAAAACAACAACAGAAAAAGTAAACAATGACAAAAGGTAGCCAAAACAATGAGTCACAACAAAAGAACAATATGCAATTGGGAATACCAGTAAACAGAAAAATAAACTTGCTTCCTACCTTTTTGTCTGGTAAAGACAACTGTGTCTTCATCTGTCAAAAAAAAAAGTCAAAAAGTACAAATACTTAATTTTTAATTCTATACATACTGCTGAGCTGTAGATAATGTTATGTAATTATATTAAATAATGAACATATTTGGCAAAAGGATGTATTCAGATCAAGCTCTTTCAGGATGTCTGAAGAACGGTGGAATGAAGAAAGCCACATAAAACCCAGCACAGCTGTGAGGAACAGTGTGGAGGAAATAATCAAACCACTTTGCAATCACCTTTACCATTTCACATTCCAGTGATCCCCTGCAGTTCAGTTCACTGGCTAGAAAACACAGCAGTGCGCGACCAGTAACCAAACAGCTATTCTTCTGCACTGCACTCTCAATTCTATTTTGTATGACAGAAATGTTAACATTAAAAATACTCTTAAGTAACTAGAAGAACATGGATAACAACAGGTAAATAGTCTCATTCTTGCAGGTCATAATTAAAAATTAGTTGAAAACTAGCACTTTTCTAAAGGTGAGTTCCAGCTTCATGCAAGATCTTGGAAAGGAAACCAGCACTAAATGAAAATGCTGCAAATCAGCAGAAATACAATCATAAAGCAGACAGAACGCAGCTTCTTGCTTTCCCTTAGTAAAATCTTTTAAGTGGTGACAACTACTTAAGGCAGGCTTCTGCAGGCTTCACATACGTGAAATTTTAAGCTACACTATGTTTTAATGATTTTTAGAAGTTTTTTAGGGTGCTTTCATACTGAACAAATTTAATGCAAATGACTTCTTGCTCTGGTTGATAGCACTAGGTCTACACTATGACAGTTTATCATTAACTAGGTGAGTATTGAACAGTGGGAGCAGGAGCAAGGCCAGCAGCAATGCAAAACAGATTAAGTTAAGACAAAATCAACTGAAAACTGAAACACTAGCTCTATTATTACCTAATACTACGGTTAACGAAAGCTGGAAAGACAGAAAGAAGTCACTTAAGATTCTTGCTTCAAAACGCAAACCATTCTTACTATCATTCACAATAGTGCTTCATATGCTGAGAGTGTAGTCTCCAAACAAATGAGGTGGATTTAAGCCCAACACTACTAAAAAGCACAACAGGAACTTGGTTTGTGTCTTCCTTAGTTAGGAAAACACACTAGGGACCGCTTCATCACTCGATGTGAGAAGACAACAGAGTATTCCACAGAACAGCACCTGTTCCTTACCGAATTCAATACAAGAAGGCTTTGGGTCACATCTTCACCTGTTACTTGACCAAGTGATTGAAGGCTCAGCCCCAAACGCTAAGGGCCTGCTCTGTGACAGCTGCCCCCATCAGGCTGTGCCCACCAGAGGGACCAGCAGGACCCACCTCTTGTTCCATCTGCTCCCTGTGCCTCCTGGCTGCTTCGTGCCTCCACAGCTTCAGAGAAACCAACGCACTAATCAGATAGACAAGCACCGCAACAAACAGGAAGATGATGGCTGCAGTCTGACCTCCTTCCACACGGCAGAAAGAGGCATTTATCGGCGTCTTAAACAGCTGGTAATAGCAGAGCCCCCCGCGATTGATGTCATTGACGTACACTATGCCAGCGGACATGTACAGAAGGAACATGGCCACGTTAATGCCAAACTCCGTCAGCGGCCACCAGCTGGAGTCCAGGAGGATGGTGCGGTAGTACATGGACATGCCGAGCACCAGCAGTACGACGGTGACGATCCACGCCACGCCCGCCACCACCAACACGAAGGGCGTTTTGGGTCCGCTGTAGTAATAGC
>VXAB01005383.1:45342-63180 GCA_013399175.1 Odontophorus gujanensis
AAAACTAGGGTCTTTAGCAGTTAAAAACACAGTTGTATCCCCATTAATGCATGGCAATTGACATGTGTATGAAACCATTAATCAAGCTAATCTTTTCATATATGAATATATTCATACATAAATATATTCATATATATATGAATATATTCACATATATGAATATATATTTGAATATATTCATATATGAAAAGAAGGAGCTTAAACAAAAAGTCACAGAGCATTTCTTCACTTTCATATTAGCATGTGTTTTATTATATCCTATTCCATCACAATTTAAAAACTATATACAGCTATGTTTAAATGGGTGTCTGTGCCATGTTTTTAATAAGACAAAAAGGCATTTTAAACTATTGCTGCATATTATGTAGCAAAACATCAGAGAATTGCTTCAGATAACTAATTATAATGAAAAAGTCAAGTCCACTAAACCTCTGCAGTGGGCATAACATTGAGTAGAACAGTCCCACATTACACATTCAAACATTATGGAAGAATAGAAACATGGATACGATGGAGAACCATTGTTTGGTTTACTCCACTGTTTACCAATTTTAATAGCACACAGAACACAGCGGAAAAAAGTTTCAGTCTTCAAAACAAGTGTCTTCGTTCTGATTAAAGCTACAGAACTGATATGCAAAATTCAGAAGATTATAGAAGAAAAATTGGTAATTAAATCATGTTCTCATCAGATACTTGCACACAAAGTGCAGAACTTGCTTCACTGTGTGCAAAGCAGCCAAAAGCTACTGAGTATCAGCTGCAGAAGCACACACATGTAAGTATGATTAAGAACATAGTGCACAGGCACATACCTGTCTCAAAGCAAAGGACTATTTTTTTTAATTTAATTTTTCTGCTTTCTGAATTTAGCTATTTCTTGGAAGCTTGCATACCAAAACAAGAACACAATATTTGAAGTTCAATACAAGACATTACACATAATCCCAAATTTTACATACGTTAAGCATTTTAGTACCTCTGTGAAATTTTACTTAAATTTTGAGCTCCTTTTCTTCAGGCTTTTATTCTGTTTCTGAAGAAGAATTTTTTCAAAACAGAGATGAGTATACTTTTTATTTTTCAATCATCACAACACTTTAAATGAAATTACCTTAGGCCGATTCTTCAGAATGCTTCAGGGTCACTTTCAACTTTTTGCTAGAGATAACACAGGCTACGAATGAGGATATAGCATTCTTCCTCAGGTTGCTGAAAACTGGTTTAAGCATCTTTTGAATTAGTCAGTAACACATGACATTTTTTTTTCCACCTTAGTTTAGTTTGTGTGCATTTACAAGTTGCAGTCTCCTTACTCCTCCAGAGGCGCCTAAAGAAGTTGACCATTCAATTTAAGCAACATGTATGTTCATATACTTAGTTCCTTCCACATCCAAATAAAGCAAGACTTTACAGTACATAAGCTACTAAATACACAAGCAGTGGAAACAACGTGGCTATTAACTCTACCAAAAGATAACCTGAAATATTGAAAACATTTTCTGACCACTAGCAAAAAAGAGTAGCAATCAGATGCACAAGGCCATACTGTATCAGTGCACCACACACAAGGAAATAAAATTTACAGCACACGTGCAATGCAGTATCAATATCAAACTGGCCTCTTAACAGGAAAACAGGATTTAGTAAAAACCTTTGCATGTGCCTCACATGTAATATAGCCTAGGCCAGCGCTGGTGCTGTGTCCCCAAACAAACCAAACTACCTCTGGTCTTAAATCCAAAAAGCAGAAGCAACGTGTGCCCAGACACTGCGCAGCCTCAGTGATGAAGTTACAGCTCTCTATTTTATTGCAAGTTTTTAAAACAAATTTGGAGATTTGGATTTTTAAAGACAGAAAATCAATTTCCTGAGTAGTCTCAGTTTAAAATCTGTTCTGTAAAACAAATATCATAGAAGAGGGAAAACATTATACCTTACTTGTATGGGAACTGTTGAGTCATGGCCTGAACAATTGATTGATCACCTGAGTCAGCTGCAGGAGCACAGGTGCAGGCAATGCACCTGTGAAACCGGAAGGGGTGGAGTCTGGCTCCACCTCTCCCAGACCCCATTTAAGGGCTGACCACCACTGGGAAAGGATCTTTTGTTGGGAGATCCCTCCTGTGTAGAGTTCCAGGCAAGTCTTAACCTTTGGTGACATGAGAGCCATTCCTAATTTATTGGGTATCTTTATACCATCCAGATAATCTGTCCAAAAATATACTGTCCATTTTCATTATATTGTGTGGGTACTACTCTTTCAGGGTATTCACCCTACATCACCCTACACTTATTATAGAAGGATACATACTTAAGCAAATGCACTCAACTCTAAAATGTAACCTTTTGAAAGTGGAGATTTACCAGGCTGACAGAATGAGCTGTGATGTAGTGTCATGCTTGCCACAGACTGACAAATAAGCAAAGGTTGTAATCGGCTCTTTTTTGTTTTTTTAAGCAGCAAACCAAAATAACATTACAGGTCATCATATCCGCTTGTTTATAATGCAATCCACTCAGCCTGGAAATCATAGAGTTATAATCAAACCACACTTTTTTATGTGCACTGCTTCTGCATATCAGACATGTGATTGCCTGGTTCTTACAAAGTTTTATAATGAAGATAAGTAACTTCTCAGGTAAAAAAAACAAACAAACTAAATTTGGATTAAAATATATAAAAGACATATAGGCTGGTCAATGCAACATGTTTAATTGAGGAATCAGAAAGCAGAATTGTTTTCTTCTGAATGTTATCACGTGTCCCTTCCACAACTTTTTGTGTCTGTTTTGTGTTTCTATTAGATGATGGGTAGACACACCTGAATGCTGCACATACTTAAATCCTTTGTACCTAGAATTAATTGGAGAACAATAACTTTACAGATTAATCATCATAACGACTTGAAGCATTATCACTACCAGTTATGATCCAACACGGGTTGTTGTGGTTCTTTTATCTGAGAAGAAGCTTTTCAGGAGGAATACCTGCCCAATACTAACAACAAGAAGAATGATTGCTTCCCCTATAGACCAATAAGCGACTCTTGTGTTTAAATCCTCGGCTCTGCTGCGGCCCTGTGCTTCTCTCAGTCGAAAGTGAGTCTGATAATCGATGACAGACTTCAAAGCTTCATGAATTGAAACACAGGCAGACTCCATCTAGAGAAGCAAGCAAATGCAGTGTTCCCCGTTAAGAGCTCCTCTAATACATTTTCAGTGAATTCCTATGATTTAGTACTAGCCCAGTATTACTTTAGTTCTCATTCAATATTACATCCCATCGATTAACGCAGTTCATTGTCAGGCTGAAATACTGTAACATTTTAACTTAGGTAACTAATATATTAATCCACACAGACTCTTAAATAAGAAGCACATAAAACTGCATATTTAATAGAGAGCACTACACTGAGAACTACAAAACAAAAATTAATGAATGTTAGATTTCAGAAGTGAACATTAGAAAACCCAATGAAATTACAATGACATTCCAACTATGATGTTCTTCACTACCTAACTGTCATGTTAATTAAACAAGCTCAATGCGTTCTTCTACCAAGACACCTTTCTCTTACTCATGTATGCAAAAAAAAAAAAAGACCAGAGAAAGGACAATTCTGTTATTTTTCAGTGTTTCCGAATGGTCCACAATGCTAAAGCAAATAATTCAGAAGAACTTGTCCACTCTCTTACTTCCTCTCCTAAACTAAAACCACTTAACCTGTTCAATCTGTATTACCAGTTTTCTGAATCCTAAACTGTTTCTCACAAACTTTTTCCATGTTCAGCTCATGTTGCCTAATAAAAAGTCAGGACTCTTCACTATGCCTTGATCACCATGAAACCAATCAACAAATCTTCAAAGTATTTAAATTCTAACAGGTTTTTCAGTTTTATGTCTTAAAATTAGGATTTCCTGAAGAACAAACGGCACAACCTATTACAGGTTTTGCTGATAGGATAAAGGGGAATGGTTTTAAACTAAAGGAATGGAGATTTAGATCAGATGTCGGGAGAAACTTTTCACAGAGAGGGCTGTGAGGCCCTGGCATAGGCTGCCCAGAGAGGCTGTGGATGCCCTGTCCCTGGAGATGTTCAAGGCCAGACTGGATGGGTCCCAGGCAGCCTAATCTGGTGCTTGATCTAGTGGCTGGCAACACAAACTGTGGCAGAGGGGTTGTAATCAGATGATATTTGATGGTCCTTCCAACCCATTCTGTAACTCTATGATTATTAAAGAAAAAGTTTAACACCCTAGTATAGCCACTTGCAGTTACTTAAATCTGTGTTTAACCATATTTTACAAGTCTGGTCTCTGAACAAGTCCTAAGTTTTTCTTCTCAATGAGATTCAGGAAGAGGTTTCCCTAAATAAATTCTACCATTGGTGTCACTAATAAATTGCATTGGCTGTCTACTCTGCAGAAGGCGTCTTAGTGCCAAGCCCCCCTGCTTGCAGGCATTCATCTTTCACTGTCGCTGTGGAAAAGCTGCCCAAATTTGGTCACATTACAAGCCTCAAGAAAACTACAGTAACAATCTTCTTACTAAAAAAGTGCTGTAGTGTTTATTTCTCCAAATACCTTACTTGCACTCTACATGCTTCAGTTTAAAAAAAAAAAAAACAACAAACAACAACAACCAAGGTCTAGAATTAATACTACTAACCCTAACTTTCTCTTGAGCACTGGCTAGCTCCTACTCAGCTCTCCTCAGCCGTTCAATAAATTCAATTACTTTCACAGCTCCAACCTGACTGATGTTCAAAAGTGATATAAATATCTAATGCATCTGAATCTGGAAAAGAAAAAAATTCTTTAAAGCTAACAGTTGCTGTCAAGCACAAGAGCATTTTACCTGGGTAAGTGCAGTTACTCTGTTCTCACTAGGAAACAGTGGTGGATCTTCTCCAACCTGGAAATCAAAGTACACAGTTTTGTGTGTGAATGTAGAGAACTCATTGCTGAAGCAGAATTTGTATGTTCCGTTCCTGGATGCAGTAAATGTGAAGCTATCATATTGTTTCTTCATCTCTTTGTACAACACAATGCCATCAGGATCTTCCAGTCGGCAGTCAACATCGTAATGGCCTCCAGTGATCACCTGAAGAGAAAAAACAAAGAATAATCTTTTTAACAAGACAGATTTTTAATACATTTCTCCCCAGAAATACGATTTGTCAAGCAGTATTGCAAAGTTTCTAACTTCAACAAGTACATTTTGAAATATAATAATTATTAATAAACTATTAATTAATAATAATTAATTTGAAAATAGCTTGAAGCCAGCCTGGAAAAATCATTCTTTTATGGGAAACACACACAAAACAACAACAACAAAAAGTTTAAATTCAATATATGAATTGTCAACTACATTTTCAAACACTTTATAAAATAAATTTTAGTTGCTCTCTTTCTAATTGCACTATAGCAATAGCTACCATAGATAAAACTTGTTGGAGCAGCAAAGACAGCACTGTAACAAATCAACCATTAACTAAATCCAACACCTCACCATACTATCAATTCTGCAAGTTGAGATTATTAAAATGTGATAGGACAACTCCTTTCTGTATGGCCTAAGGAGCATAACTACCCTACTAGATCAAGCTGCTTGGCACCGCAGGAATGGCATACAACCAGTAAAACAGGTATTACAGCAGGGCTAGTCCTTCAACCAGCTTGTCAACGAAGTATTGTTACTGAGGAGTCTGCTGCTTCACTTCTGCAGTTGGCCGCAGCACTTCTTTCCAAAACCAGCACATTCAGATAATGGCCATGAGTGACTCCAAACTTCATGACTTTTATTTCAGGTTTTGGTTATTGTTGAACGTTACTCTGTAGTAGCAGACAAGATACCGTGCCTCTGTAACAAGTCCCACTTGTAGATCAGATACACAAAATGTGTTATTGTCACCACTCTCAGGCTAGCAGTTTTAAGCTTAACATTTGCTCCAAATTTCTTCCTTTTAAGATAAAGCATGCTGAACTAGGAAAATACCCATATATGAAGGCACGTCCCTTTTGTATTTGTACAGAAACCTTCTAAAGTAAGAGAAGCTTTGTTGAATTGAGTATCTTTTACATAATTGTTTGCGTATCTTTACTTTGGATGTGCACTTCACATAATATTGTTCAAAACCACGGCAATTTTTCTATTTATCAAGTTATTAGAACCATACAGTTAAAGGTAAAATACAAATATCAAAAGAGCTGAAAATTGCCTGCACCACAGACAGCAAATTTTAAAAACATTCAGCTGTGAGTGACATCATTCTGATTTTCCAAAAATGTGATGACAAATTAAAAAAAAAAAAAAAAGCAACTGGATGTCTAGTCTCCAGCTGTCTATCACCTAATGGAGATTTTCATACAGAAATGATTACCTGGTTGGAAGTAAAAGCATAAAAATAAAAATGTTCTGCACAAAAATCTTTAAAGCATGATTTGAAATTTTACATGGGTATTGCAAACGTTGAAATGGCCATTTTACACATACACAATAGAGGTCAAAGCTTTGAAGCCTTACAGAGATTCCTTCCCGCAGAGCTTGCTTGAACCTCTCCTCAGCTTTTCCTTAAGACAAACTGTCAAGTGATGTTCACGCAGCAGTTTGACTAGGCAAACCTAGTGTTTCTTTTCAAAAACACTCCTCCTGTTCTGATCTGTTATGATCATGAGCAGAAGTGGCAATAGTAGGTTTATCTGCCCAGGAATATCTAGTGATACCCATTTCAAAACACAGGGAAAGCACTGAACAGAAGACGAAGAAAAAAAAAAGAAAATGCAAAAAGCAGCAAGTAGGGACAAGAAACCAAGACAGACAAGGGAAAAGAATATCTGACAAAGAACTGGAACACAAAGGAAAAAGTCACAAAGTTATCTGGCAGCAAAAAATCCACAAAATACTAGAAAGAAAAAAATATATGGGACTTCAAAGGTAAAAGTCAGTCCATAAAAGCACGTTATTCTCCCAAAGTAGCCACGATTCCCATTGTCAGGGCTGACTTTGCTTTGGTGCTTCTGCTACACACTTCACTGCCAGTGGCTGCCACCTACAGTGGCAGACTCAGAGGTATCAGAAGTGCCAGAGCTGCAGCTTGTGTTATCTCAAAGCTGCACAACAGTTTTTTGTTAAGAAAGCAAAGGTTCAGTCTGTTACAAACTGTGGAAAGCCCCTTCTATATGTAGCACTGATGAGGCTGCACCTCAATAGTGTTTGGTTTTGGGCTACTCACTATAATGACACCAAGGCCCTGGAGCGTGTCCAAAAATGGGCAATAAAACTGATGACTGATCTGGAGCACAGCCCTTGCGAGGAGTGGCTGACGGAGTTGGGACGGATCAGTCTGGAGAATAGGAGGCCCACAGAGGCTCTGTACAACTGCCTCAAAGGAGGCTGTGGTGAGGCGTTTGGCCTCTGTTATCAGGTAACAGCGACAGGACGAAAAGCAATGGCTTTAAGCTGCACCAGGGAGGGACGGACGTTGAATATTAGGAAGAATTTCTTCTCAGAAAGGTGAGGTACTGGCACAGGTTGCCCACGGAGGCGGTGATGTCACTGTCCCCGGAGGGACGCTATAACCGCCAGCCACCCCATTCCCGCGAGGCACGGCACAGCCGCCGGCTCCGTGCCGGGACGCACCGCCCTCTCAGCGCTGCCGACGCGACGCCATTGGCACCGCACACGAGGCCGCGTGGCGCGGAGCCGGGCTCTCCCACTACCTGGAACTCCAGCGTGCACTTGGTGCCCTGGGCGATCTCCTCGTAGAAGCACTGCTTGGCGTTGTCGGGCAGCTCGAAGGTGATCTCGGAGGCCCGCGCGGCGCAGGCCAGCAGCAGCAGCAGCAGCGCCAGCCGCCCCCGCGGCGCCGCGGCCCCGCAGCCCCGCGGCAGCATGATACAGCGCGGGGAGGGAGGACGAGGCAGGACGGAGACCGAGCGGGACCTGGCGCGGGACGCAGCGACAAAGCGGCGGCGGCGCGGGCGGAGCCGGCGAGCGAGCGCGCTACCGACCGGAAGGGCTCGCGCTGCCCCGCACCGCCCTCCGGAAGCACTTCCGGGTGAGTCCCTGGCTCCTGCCGACGTGGTGCGTGACGCAGAGGGCGGGGCGCCGCTCGTGCGGGGCGCGGGAAGCCGCCTCCTGTGGGCGTTGCCGCTTGTTCCCGCCGCGCTTTGTGTGCGCTGTGCGGCTGTTAGGTTTCCTGGAATCAGGAGGTTTTTCAGTGAATAATATCCAACCTGGAGCTCCCCTGGCGCAAGTTGAGGCTGCTTCCTCATGTCTCATCGCATAACGCCTGGGGAGCGGGCTGGTCACAGCCTTCTTTGAGGTAGTCGTAGAGGGTGGCAAGGACTCCCCTGAGCCTCCTTTTCTTGGTGCTGAATAACCCCAGCCTCTCATGCGACTTATTGTGGGGCCGAAGAGGTGGGGGAAACGCTAGAGATGCGACCTCGCTGTGCCTCCAGGCAGTGGTGAGCGGTGAATCCAAGGAGATAGTGTGTCCTGCTCCAAGCACGCTACCGATGTGCTTGTCCATCTTCTCCAGCACACGCAGTTACCTTTGCAAAGTTAAAGCAGGGTCAAAAGATGAACCTGCTGATACATACTTATTTTTGTGGGTAGCTGGGCTGAGCAGGAGAGAACTGCTCCCCAGTCCCCCAAGGGATACTGGCCTTCCCTGTGGTTCCACCAGGATCATAGAGCGTTCAGCTTTGCGTGGCACCCACTTCATGACCCTCTGGTCCAGACAGAATGACTCCTCACCTGTCTTCTGAATCACATGGATTTCATCCTTTGCATGGCAGAAGATGCCTGAGTGCCTGTTAGTGGTACCCAAAATCCAAGTTTTGAAGGCTCTGATAGATTGGCAGGTGTGAATTAAAATGCTATGGTAGAAGCATTATCATATTTCTACTTTCCCTCACTGACACATGAATTGTCTGCCTTTGGCTACCTTTCAGGCCCCTTCTGGTTTTGTTTGAACACACTGGTTTTATTTCAGGAGGCATCCCTATGTTGACTGATACCTGTGAATCATGAGAACAGCTTCTCTACAGTAAAGACAACTGCAAATCATCTAGATACAAAGGTGCTACTCCCTGTTGATTTATCTGTTGGGCCAGATGTGTTGGGTGGGCATAAATCAAACTAATAAACTTGTCGATAAGAAAACAGGATGGACAACCTATTGTCTCAACAAGATAATCAAACAGATGTCTCTCTTCAGGAATAATGAGGAGGTCTCCCCCTTCAAGGTTTGAAAACTTACAGCAAAATTGACCCTTACGTTTAATTCCCTTGATAAGCAGAGTTTGGGATGTGATGAATATGTATGTGCTATACCTTTAAATATGTATTCGTTTCTCTCTTTGGTGTGCATGTTTGGTGGAGCGATCCCCCATGCACCCAGCGCTGTAATGAAGGGAATACCTGCTTGACATATTGCATTGTTGTGTCATGTTACTTTGTTGGATTTCCTGGCATCACCTGAGGCAGCTTAAAAGTACATTCATTCTCACTTAAGAAATGGCAATTGAAAGCCTGTCACCAGGGACCAAATGCTGAAGATACTTAGCAATAGCAAGATAATTCAACCCAGCAGAACAAGCAAAACTGAAATAACTGATCTCCAAAATCAGTTGTCAAGAGCAGATGAGGTCACTTTCTGCTCTTTTTGGGAGGAGTCAACAAGATAGGAGTAAAGAGGATAGAAGACAAGGTGCTTACAAGGTGCTCCCAAGAGTGATCACCTTGGCCTTGGTGACAAAGTACCACCAATGATGTTGCCATTGGCAGTAACCACATTGCTTCATCTCTAATGTGGTATGCTCACAGTTTATCTAGGTTAAATTTGTCAAGGACTAATTGTTTTGCATTGGTGATAACAAGTGACATTTTTATATATTTATATATAAAATATTTAAAAATTAATCACTAGCAACATGAATTGTTTATGAACATTGGTACTTCTTTTGAAGCTTGAAGCTTTGTTTGTCTCCTAAGCATTCCAGTCACAGTGGTATCCAGTTCCCTGGGTGATGCATGGATCTAGAGATTCATCTGTAACATGGGGAGTCTGTTGCTTTCAGAAGAACATTACACCTGACTAAGAACTTAGTGATTTCATTACAGTTATCTTTGAATTACCTAGTTAATTACTGGTAATGTGCTGCTGTTACTGTTAACCGATTCTTTCTGATTTTCATTGTTCTGTCCTTATGTGTTAACAGTCTGTTTATGGAATAATGGAATTTCATATAATTGTCTTTATTGTCTTTCTGTGCAAAGAATATTAGAAAGTTAAACCCCAAGTAAGTTTATGAAGTGTGGTTTAGAGAGAGTCATATAAATATCTTTGGTTTCCAAGCAGAAAACACATTTAATTAGGATGAGACTCATTTTCAGATGTTATTCAGTTTAGTTCTTTATTGATAAATATTTTCTCCCCTCTTCTCTATTATGACAGAATGCTTGCAGGTGCAATTACAATCTTCCCTAAACTTAACTGCACAGCTAGATAGTTTTGTTAGTGTGCTTTTTTTACCTTATGTGTTAATTTTATGGTCAGGTTAGTTTGACTTTAAGTTTTTAAACTTTCTGTCTGAAGATCTGAATTTTAATCTGAAGATTAAAATTGTCACACAGCAAATGTTTCTTGTGCAGGCATTAATTAAACCCTGCTCTCCCAAGAAATGATGATGAACTGTAGTGATACAAGCAATTCATTTCTTCATAAATGCATGGAGATCAGCTGCAGTGAGACTGTAGAAAGCTGCAAAGAACAGGAAATGTGTGTATTTTTTTCTTCCTTGCTTTATTGCTGAGATAAGTTGAAAATCACCAAATACTCAAGGAAAAGGCATTTATTTATTGATTTATTTATTAATGGAGTCATTAGATGCAGATGCAATTTCAGGCACATAAAGTGAGATCTTATGACTGAAACAACATGTATTTAAGTAGTAAAACAGAAAAAAGTCATTCTTCATTTATACCATACTTCAGTATGCAGCCCTCCCTCCTGGAGGTCTTTTCATGAAATCCTTTCATCCATGTGGTTATCATGGCTTTCTAGGACTCTGGTTGTGTAGTTAAAAAAAAAAAAAAAAAATCACTTTAGTGTCACCACTTAATTCACACTTAAAGCAGCTTTCACATTATGTTTTATCTTGCTGCTCAAACCTGCCTAGCATGGTAAAACTTCACCATTTTAAAACCTCATTTAAAAACCTTTGCTTGGGGTTCTGACAGATCTTACATTAAAGAAAAAGAAAGAAAGAAAGAAATAAAGTTGCTGATATCCAAATAATAAGTGCNACTCCCTGTTGATTTATCTGTTGGGCCAGATGTGGTGGGTGGGCATAAATCAAACTAATAAACTTGTCGATAAGAAAACAGGATGGACAACCTATTGTCTCAACAAGATAATCAAACAGATGTCTCTCTTCAGGAATAATGAGGAGGTCTCCCCCTTCAAGGTTTGAAAACTTACAGCAAAATTGACCCTTACGTTTAATTCCCTTGATAAGCAGAGTTTGGGATGTGATGAATATGTATGTGCTATACCTTTAAATATGTATTCGTTTCTCTCTTTGGTGTGCATGTTTGGTGGAGCGATCCCCCATGCACCCAGCGCTGTAATGAAGGGAATACCTGCTTGACATATTGCATTGTTGTGTCATGTTACTTTGTTGGATTTCCTGGCATCACCTGAGGCAGCTTAAAAGTACATTCATTCTCACTTAAGAAATGGCAATTGAAAGCCTGTCACCAGGGACCAAATGCTGAAGATACTTAGCAATAGCAAGATAATTCAACCCAGCAGAACAAGCAAAACTGAAATAACTGATCTCCAAAATCAGTTGTCAAGAGCAGATGAGGTCACTTTCTGCTCTTTTTGGGAGGAGTCAACAAGATAGGAGTAAAGAGGATAGAAGACAAGGTGCTTACAAGGTGCTCCCAAGAGTGATCACCTTGGCCTTGGTGACAAAGTACCACCAATGATGTTGCCATTGGCAGTAACCACATTGCTTCATCTCTAATGTGGTATGCTCACAGTTTATCTAGGTTAAATTTGTCAAGGACTAATTGTTTTGCATTGGTGATAACAAGTGACATTTTTATATATTTATATATAAAATATTTAAAAATTAATCACTAGCAACATGAATTGTTTATGAACATTGGTACTTCTTTTGAAGCTTGAAGCTTTGTTTGTCTCCTAAGCATTCCAGTCACAGTGGTATCCAGTTCCCTGGGTGATGCATGGATCTAGAGATTCATCTGTAACATGGGGAGTCTGTTGCTTTCAGAAGAACATTACACCTGACTAAGAACTTAGTGATTTCATTACAGTTATCTTTGAATTACCTAGTTAATTACTGGTAATGTGCTGCTGTTACTGTTAACCGATTCTTTCTGATTTTCATTGTTCTGTCCTTATGTGTTAACAGTCTGTTTATGGAATAATGGAATTTCATATAATTGTCTTTATTGTCTTTCTGTGCAAAGAATATTAGAAAGTTAAACCCCAAGTAAGTTTATGAAGTGTGGTTTAGAGAGAGTCATATAAATATCTTTGGTTTCCAAGCAGAAAACACATTTAATTAGGATGAGACTCATTTTCAGATGTTATTCAGTTTAGTTCTTTATTGATAAATATTTTCTCCCCTCTTCTCTATTATGACAGAATGCTTGCAGGTGCAATTACAATCTTCCCTAAACTTAACTGCACAGCTAGATAGTTTTGTTAGTGTGCTTTTTTTACCTTATGTGTTAATTTTATGGTCAGGTTAGTTTGACTTTAAGTTTTTAAACTTTCTGTCTGAAGATCTGAATTTTAATCTGAAGATTAAAATTGTCACACAGCAAATGTTTCTTGTGCAGGCATTAATTAAACCCTGCTCTCCCAAGAAATGATGATGAACTGTAGTGATACAAGCAATTCATTTCTTCATAAATGCATGGAGATCAGCTGCAGTGAGACTGTAGAAAGCTGCAAAGAACAGGAAATGTGTGTATTTTTTTCTTCCTTGCTTTATTGCTGAGATAAGTTGAAAATCACCAAATACTCAAGGAAAAGGCATTTATTTATTGATTTATTTATTAATGGAGTCATTAGATGCAGATGCAATTTCAGGCACATAAAGTGAGATCTTATGACTGAAACAACATGTATTTAAGTAGTAAAACAGAAAAAAGTCATTCTTCATTTATACCATACTTCAGTATGCAGCCCTCCCTCCTGGAGGTCTTTTCATGAAATCCTTTCATCCATGTGGTTATCATGGCTTTCTAGGACTCTGGTTGTGTAGTTAAAAAAAAAAAAAAAAAATCACTTTAATGTCACCACTTAATTCACACTTAAAGCAGCTTTCACATTATGTTTTATCTTGCTGCTCAAACCTGCCTAGCATGGTAAAACTTCACCATTTTAAAACCTCATTTAAAAACCTTTGCTTGGGGTTCTGACAGATCTTACATTAAAGAAAAAGAAAGAAAGAAAGAAATAAAGTTGCTGATATCCAAATAATAAGTGCTGTTTACAAGTTTCACTTTTTGATAGACAAATAACAACTGAAATATATAGGTGACTTGATAATACAAAGTTGTCTTCGTTTTCACTGGCCTTCATGCTTGAAGAACTGGACCTGAACAGCCTTGGAACTTGCAAAGCACTCAAAGTGCAGCCAAGTATACTATCAGCTAACAGAGTTTCAGCCTGCAGATTCACTGTGATTTGTTACATGAAGGAAAAAACACTTGAATTTATCCTTTCTTTCAAGGTTCAGTGCATTCTATAACCTTTGTTCTCATACTTTCAAAACCGCATTGAATGAGACTGTTCAAGTTTAAAAACTCCTTGCACTACTGTTCATGCTTATGATTGCTGATTACATAAAAGTCTGGAAGCATCCAAACAGAACATCCCAAGAAAAATGTTAACTATTGCGTTAAATGTTATGTAAATAAATAAAAAGGAGCTCCACCTAAATTTAAACATTTACTGTACGTCCATAAGTACATCTGCATGCAGGAAGACACTCATAGCTGCTCCTGTGCCAGGATCTAGCCACTGTGGAATCAGAAGAAAAGAGATTATTGAGAAAGTTGTGATCCTTGTCACTTTCTCATATACACATAAAGCATTGCTGCAAAGCCACCACTTTGTCTTTTTCACAGCAAGAATTTGAGAGCCTGTACTCATAGAGATATATGTTATTATATATATTTTTTAAATAAATGTATTAATGAGCAAGAAGTTCAAGTGCATTCGAGTTCGTTTAAAATGTCGGTCCTTCTTCCACAATCCCTTCCATTCCTTCTTTCCTTCTTCGCTGGAGGTTATTATATTACAGAAATGAACATCCACCCTACCACGACAAAGTTCCGCATATATCCAGAGCACATGTAAGCTGTTGAGCTCTGTCAGCCACTGTTAGACGTTGTTCTCTAGTCTCCCCCTGCAGGACCCAATTGCAGGGTACAGTTTCCCTGTAAGTTCTATCGCATTTGTACGTTCCCAAGCTCCGGTGAAGGCAGACAGGAACCTACTGCTGTTTCTTTAGTACACAAGAGGGAGCTGTTGTTCACAACAACTTTCCAGTGTTCCTGTTCTGTTGGAAACACTGTTCTTTCAGATGGGCTTTTTCAGTTTAAGTGATAAGAGGATATTGGAAGGTTGAAACAAAAACAAAAGCAGCATGTTTGTACATAATATAGGCTTAGATATAAGGTATGGGTTGCACGGGTCAGGCTTCCAGTTCAGCAGTGAAAGCTAGGTTTCAAGTCATTTTAGGTTCCAGGTCTCCACGTATAACATATGGAGATGTTTAGCAGAGAGGCTCACTGAACAGAAATCTGCAAAAACTCCAGGCAAGTGGAGAAAAGAATGTCTTCTGATGTTCTGGATGAACATGCCTTGCTCAGGAATAGACATTCCTCTTGAGTGTCTGATTATTAGAGAGTCTCTGATTGACATTCACAGCTCCTAGCCCTCCCAGGTGGTGCTAGGATTAGGTGGCAGGGACTGTTGCTATTCATACATTTTCTTCCAGACTGAAAGGCTCAGGGTGTGCAAAGGGCCATTTCGTGCCTCTTCTCTGGCTGAAGCTGTACCTTAATGGACTGTGAGAAGAGGAAGGATTTGGGTAGGGACTGAAACACATTAGAAACAGACAGAATTAAACAATGCACTGAAGTAGATGAGAAATGCAAATGATGCCTAGCTAGGTTTTATTCAAAGAATATGAAGAATCTAGGTATGCTTTCTGCAGCACTCTTCACAACAGCTCATTGTTGTTTGTTGTTTTTGTGTGTGTGTGTGTGTGTTGCTTTATTCTGGTGTCCTCCCAATAGTGACTGAATTTTGATAATGCTGTTGCACTTACCTAAAGAAAGACTTGTTCTTTAGTATGTGCAGTTTATCTGTTCTGATTTGAGTTGCTTAGGATGTGCTTTAAGACTCTTAGTAGGAGTTTTAATAAGAGTCTTTACATCTGTAAGCAGTTGGTCTAACAAAAGATATCATTCTCTCTACAGGAACTTTGTCAATCACAGCATTTTAAGCAGTACTGTGGCTGCAGAGGTAATGGACGGGATTTAGAAGACAAAGCAAAAATAATTCAGTACATTTTTCTTATCTGTTACATACCTAAGTGGTTCTTCCCTATTAATAGTAATCTCATCTATTCATTCTCTGACTGTAAATATGTACTGAAAATGAATATATTGGAATGTTATGATCTATAACGCCATAATTACTGCTTATAATCCAAGGTCAATATAACAAACAAAGCAAAGCATTTAATATGACTGGCTGTCTACTGCTGCCACTGTATTTCCCAAGGGAAGCAACCCAAAATGTCATGTAAGTGAATAACAATGCTCATATGGTACACTATCTGGATACTTGAGTGTAGTCTGTTCATTTAAAAACCATCCCTCTTAACCTTGGGTGATACACTGAGCACAAGGTATTTAAGATTAAAAAGATACCAGATAAGCATTGGCATCTGAAGTATTACAAGTACTCTAAGCAAGAAGAGAATTTCTGCTTTTCCTCTTAGCCAACACAGCAACAGTTTCAATAACTTGGAAAGCAAAATAATCAGGTATTCTATGAGTCAGCTGGCATTTTTTTTTGAAGTATTTCTCATTTATTTTGTATGGTTTCTTGCCCTTAGGATATTTAACTGGTATTCCTATTGGGTGT
Source organism: Odontophorus gujanensis (assembly GCA_013399175.1). Taxonomy (NCBI): domain Eukaryota; kingdom Metazoa; phylum Chordata; class Aves; order Galliformes; family Odontophoridae; genus Odontophorus; species Odontophorus gujanensis. The sequence goes on from VXAB01005383.1 coordinate 61,561, forward strand.
ATTCTTTGAGGAAACAGAAGCATCTGGAAAAGCGATGTGTTACCACAGCATTTGAAAATAGGAGTCCAAGTCTCACAGGTGTGGCAATTTATAACAGATTAAGTCAAGACAAAGGTCAGTCATTAAATAGATCTGAGAGAAACACATGTAGAAGTGTCATGTGCAGATAAATGAAGAGATATCAAATGTGTTTCTTGAGGTGGAATAATAATGGGGAAAACAAGACTAATATGAAATGCAAGCATCTTAGGTAGGACTGAAAATAGGAAGAAAGCTATTAATCCACAGCTGTTGTCAAATTGCAATGCTGTTCTGCAGAACACGATGCGTTCACACGAATGTGTATTTTGGAGTTTGATGAAGAAACACATGATCTTGTTATAGTTAAATTCGTCTATTTTTCACTGAAGTTGAAGTGAAGAGTCTATAACATATATTGCAGTAAAACACTTAAGCAATATATATATGATTCTCTGAAACATCCAACAAAAAATATCTGAATAATGGAGAGTGGTTAGAAATGCTTCAGAACAGGCTTCCCAGGGGAGTTGTGGAATCTCCTTCTCCGGAGATATTCAAGACCCGCCTGGACGCCTACCTATGTGACCTGGTGTAGGGAACCTGCTTTGGCAGGGGGGTTGGACTTGATGATCTCTTGTGGTCTCTCCAACCCATAGGATTCTATGATTCTATGATTATGATTCTATGTTCAGAACCTGTGAGTCAGTTTGCAGCATAGAGAAACTTTGGAATTCCTATGATGAAATCACAGCCAGAGAATAAGCTATCGAATCATCTGATATGAGCCCACTGTTTATTTCACTCATTTACACAGAAAAAAAAGCGAAGGATTAATTAATTAGCTGGAAAGAGGTGTAAGAATACATAATTCCTCTTTGATCTGTATCATACAAAGTCTACATGAATAAATATAGGCATAGAAACCTAGTAAAAGTCTTATCTATGTCTAAGTTACAAAGCATAGTGTGATGGAAATCTCAGAAAACATGCTTGTACACAATGAACAATGAAGATTGTCTGCCCAGAACAGGCTTTCAGTAAGTGGTTATCTCTATGACAAAGTGGCTCAAACTGGAAGCCTAAAAAAGAGCCTTAACACAGGAGCACAGAAATCTCTCAGTACAGATTACTCAAGACTTTGGGCTGGAATACTGGTGTCAGAACTGAGCTAATGCCTGCCTGCTTAAGAAGAATTTGTTTCTAGCAGCCTCTGTTCCACAGCTGCAACGTCTGCCAGAGGAAGACAGGAATCCAAGAGACTTTCCTTTGTTCCTATTTTAGCCTAAGTCATTTGTTTTGGACAAAATTCAGCTGTCACCCACATGGAAGACTAACCTATGAGGAAGTACAGAAACAGCTGGTGTTTGAGCTGTTATTGCAACCAGTGTACGCTGCATTCCTTACCAAGTCCTGCTGTTCTGCTAGATGTAAACATTAAAGCGCATCCTATTATGAAAACTAATGCATGAGGATGAAACAGGACATCCAACAGGAAACTACAATACAAGATTTCTTTCAAAGAAAGAAAGAACAAGGAAAATTCCATGCTTCTACAGGTTTGTTGCTGTTGTTGCATTACCTGTAGGGGAACTGTTGAAT
>VXAB01005385.1:170-25289 GCA_013399175.1 Odontophorus gujanensis
GAGCCAGGCTCCACCCCTTCCAATCACACAGGTATATTACCTTCACCTGTGCCCCTGAGGCTGCTTCAGTACTCACCTCAGGTGATCAATCAGTGGTTCAGGCCGTGATTCAACAGTTCCCATACAGTGGGTAGGGATGGTGATAGGAGGATTGTTGGACTAGATGATCTTGTAGGTCCTTTCCAGTCTAATGTATCTATGAATCTGTGAATCTATCAAAAGAGTCTGACCTTGCTGCTTTGTCCCCCACACCTCAGATATTTTTAAACCTGGATCAGGTCTCCTCTCAGTCTTCTTTTCTCAAGGCTAAAGTGACCTAGTTCACTTAGCCTTTCTTCATAGGGGAGATCCTCCAGGCCCTTCACCATCTCTGTGGCCCTCCGCTGGACTCTTTCCAAGAGATCCCTGTCTTTTTTATACTGGGGAGCCCAGAACTGGACACAGTACTCCAGATGAGGCCTCATCAAGGAATAGCAGAGGGGGAGGATCACCTCCCTTGACCTGCTGGCCATGCTCTTTTTAATGCATCCCAGAATGCCAATGGCCCTCTTAATTTAGATCTCAAGACTTGCATTGGCAACAGTTGCTTTTTAACTCCTCATAAATCTAACTATAGAAAGATAAATGTATGATGTCTAAAAAGGTTTAAAAAAAATATTCATATTTATTAAGTGATATTGTTAGTCAGTCTAGGTACCAAACTATAAAATCTAATACTTATCTACATTGAAATAGGGCTTTTAAGACTGTTGGAGGGAGATATTATCTAAACCTGTGCAGAGAAATTGTATTTAACACAGAACGATTATCAATTAACTGATGAATTTAGAACTTGTAGTCATGGTTGCACAGAGCATAAGATAATCAACTGTTAGTAGTTGCTGTATGGAAAATTAACTATGAGATCCATAAAATGTATTAAAATGCTTTGTTTAATTCTGTAAACAAATCTTTTATTAAAGGAATTTAAGTAGAATGAAGGAAGGAATTAAACCTTGTCCACTGTTATGGTTGAGAAGTGCATGGTGGGTTCAGTCACTTAGTTCAAGTGATGATAGCATTTGTTACATTTTACAAGAAAAGTAAAACATAATATTTTAGGTGGAAATGACAGTATAAAGGAATAGTGATTTAGCTCCACTATACTGTTTTCCAGATTCTAGCAGCAGGAACTGACCAATTAGTTCGTTACTTAGCGATGGTCTTCAAACAGAAGGTCACACATCCTAATACATGAAAAAGCGCTTCTGGGTCACACTGTTCTGTTTGCTGCCTAATCATCATGAGTACTTCAATAAATGGTGGCCAAATTTCAGCCCATTTAAGGATCATAAAAGAATATGCAAGGAGTTCATTACACAATAGTAACTTTAGTGCATGAGACCTTAGAGCTTTAGACATCAGACAGTTGAGGAGCTTGGTTTGCTGAGATACAGCACAAAAGTTAGAGAAGAGTGTAGGCACTGAGGCCAGCCTCTGTAATAACACCACAGGGTTGAGAACTTGACAGTACTATGAAACTGACAGACTACATAATAGACACACTGAGTCAGCAGCTTTTCATTTTTTCTGTTGCATTAGTTGCAACAAAGATATATATGAGATTATCTCAAGTTCCACCTGAAAATAATATGAAAATGGCTCAAAATAGAAGGAATTTGGGTAAGACACTGTTGCAGTCAAGTCAGGAGGACATCGCAGGTTTCTGGGACCAGTCAATGGGCTGAGCCTCACTTCTCCACCAGTTATGATGCCTACTGGGTAACATTTGCATGCTCAGTTATTCTGAGTACTTGCCCCTGGAAAACTTAGAAATCTCTATATAGTTATTTAATAATATACTATGTTTGTGGTCAGTTGTATTATTCACACTCTCGATACTCACATGTGCTCTGCAGGCAGTGTATCTATCACCAGTTACAAAAGAAGGTGTAATCTGTTGTTTCAATAAACAGTGCTATTCATTAAGCTCACCATAAGAGTTTGTCTTGGGCATGACCAAACTCATTGAAGTGACACAAAATCTAACAAGTACAAAAATAAAAGGATCATAGTATAATGAAGCTATTAAGTTGTCTAATCAAACTGATTAAAAGCACCTTCAAAAACAATTAGACTATTAGTTCTACAATCACAAAATAAAAAATTGAAGGAATGATAAAGGAGGAGACGGGAGAGGAAGACAGGGAAGGGTAGGATGAAGTAATCAGGTACTAAATTGAAATACTAGATTACCGCAGCTTTATAATATATGAACAGGTACACCAATAATGTGGTCCATTACACTGTATTTTGTGTGTTGCCATTTCATATATTTAGACAAAGAATTTGTACTAGGAACCCTGTTGCTTATAGATTGTGAGTGGAAAAAAAAAAGTTATTCATCTGAGTAGTTAAGATTTTTATTATTGTATAAGAAAGATATTGACAAAATATGGTGGATATATAAAAGACAAATTTTACATGGCTAACACTGCAGATATTCTTTTCATTAATGAATGGTAGGGCAGCAAGTTGTGCATGCCTATTTTATATATTTAGATAGCCTTATTACACTTGGATTGGGAAAAGAATAAAACTTGACTGACAGCCTATCATTGCACGGTTACTCAGAGTTTGCAAATAGCAAGTGTCTTCAAAAGGCTTCACTGCCCTTGTAAGCAATTCCCTGACAGCATGCTGACTGAGGAATAAACCTCATTTACAATTTGTCCAGTGGGATTGTTATTAGGGAGGAGGAGAAATTCACACCTTCTGAATTCCCATCAAAGCAAAATAAGGCTTTTGTTAAACTACAAATATAGTTATATTTTCCCTTTTTTTACACTTTTTTTCAACTACCCTTCATGAATACCTGTGCTATATTTTAATGAGCTTCTGTCAAAGAACTGCACGAGATTAGATAGCAGATAGGAAAAAATAACAAGGCTCAGTGAGTTTCTTCATTGAAATTCAATAAATAGTAGATGTGTTGAAGAAGCAGCTTTCTTCAGAATTCTTCTGAAGCAGAGGTTAGTGGCACAAAACAGTGAAATAAAATATGCATTCTGTGTCAGTAATGAAATATTTGGAATTCAGAGAATATTTATCTTACAGATTGCAAACCAAAAATAAAGCTGCAAAAAAAAAAAAATAAAAAAAAGAATACATAGAACATATAAGAATGTAGAAGATGAGATTTTAAAAAGTGAAAAATCATACTACTATATGTTAGCTCAACAAGTGCAGAGTGCCCACTGATTTTAAACAAAATGAGACCTTGTGCTCAGATGATAAAGTGGTGAACCAAAGTCTAGTTTGGCAAAAACTCTCCATTGTTTTATCACATTATCAGTATATAAATATTTCTTAGATTCTTCAGTAGTTTCTTTCAGATTTTTCTGATTCTGAATGTGAAACTGGAAAATATACATAAAAATAATTTTGTGCAACTCAGAATTTAATCTACTCCAGTGACCAGTAAATTTGTTTTAGATCTTCTAATAGTAGATCTACATGCAGATGAGTCTTTTCTTAAATGAAGCATTTACATACATGTAATTAAAATGAATGAACATAACTTTATGTTTCTTATTCTCACAATGTGTAAGGAGCAAATGATAGACACTTTAGTCTTGTAAACAAAAATGGGGGCTCTACTTTGAAAATTACAAAAAATGTTTTTAGATTGAAGTTATTAGTCAAGATCTATATATGCCAGCAGTGTATTTATCAATTAACTGTTTTCACTGTTTTGTTTCAGCAGCTTATAAAAAATGGCAGTAGTGCAGACAATATTACAAATCTGAAATTTGTCAAAAAAGTCATTAATAAGGATTGATTTTTTTCTTCATAATAATGACAAACCAAAAAACTAGATCTGATATTCAGTCCTGTTTATGAAACAAAGTGTTTTTCTAAGATTGAGAAAACAGGATGAAATGTTTACATGAACAACAGCAACAAAATAACAAAACACTGTCCACAAGTCTTTGGAAAGCAATTGTATTGTTACAAGGCATAGTCCTTCGTATTGCAGGTAGTCACATTATAATGTCTCTTCCAAAAGCTCACAAAGCAAGTTCTTTAAAATTCTCTCCTTGTGACCAAAGAATCTAGAAAGATTAGCTCCATCTGTTATTAAGACTACTTTAGTATATAATAAAACAAACTCTACATAGGTATAGATTGGATTTCAGAAATAGTTTGTATTGAAAAAAGAACTAAGTTCTCACGGATAGAACACCAGTGTTGCAGAAGAAAAGAATAAGGAAAAGACTCTGTAACAGAAATGGAAGGAAAGCAAATATATAATTCTTTCTAAGAGCTTTAAAAATTCTTCTAATATATACATTTAAAAGGTTAAACTAAATTATCAATGACAGAAACTTTCTCTGTTGAGTGCAGTTGCAAAGTGTTGACAGTAGAGGGGTACACAGGTAGGCTCTCTGGGGGGAATTAAAAGCTACTTTATCTACTGGGTACAGCCTATTCTAGTCTGCTCCAAAGGTTCCATTGAAAGTTATGACTGGACCAAAGACAGATGTTCCTCTGTGAGAATGTAGGGTAGTAGGAAAAAATTACAGTAGACATTCAAACACAGAAAGAGGAGGAATTGAGAAACAACAGAAGAAGCCGGAGGGGTTTGATGGGGCTCCTGACAGAGTAGATGTCTCACTGAAGAGACAGAGTTTGGTGAAGAAATTGTGGTCAGTGAAGTGAAAGTCAAGGAGTGGCAGAGAAATGTTTACTGCGTAGAGACCACAGCTCCTTCTGCAGTGCCCATTGCCTCACTGAAAAGCTGAGTGTACCCTAGAACTTAACTCTGAATGTCCGACAGAGTACATACAAAACCAATAAAACATGAGTCTAGGAATCCACTCGAGGATTCAGTCCTTTCAAAAGCAACTATACAAGGATGTGCTTGTGTCTGGATTTGGAGAACTAATATGCAAGTAATTATTAATTATAGTTGGATTGTATCATGGAACCAGATGCGATCCACCCAAGGATGCTAGGGTGCTCGTGAAAGTGATTGCTGGGCCACTTTCCATATTTTATCCACAGTCCTAGTCAATCACAAATGTTCCAAATGTTTGGAATCTTGTAAATGTGACACTCATCTACAAGAAGGGTCTGAAGGAAGATCCAGGAAACTACAGTCCTGTCACGCTGATCTTGGTATCAGGAAAGGCGTTAGAATAGGTCACCCTGAGTCTAATCCTGCAGGATGTGCAGGACAACAGGGGGATCAGGCATATCCACCAACATGGATTCACGAGAGTCAAGTACTTCTTGACCAACATAATCTGAGGCAGCTGTATTCTTCATTTAGTAAAAAACTGACTGGACACAGAGAGTGGCAATGAATGGAATTAAATCCAGCTGACCACTTGTCACTAGTGGTGTTCCCCAAGGAACAGAATTGGCCCTACACAGGGATCTGGATAGGCTGGATAAGTGGGCTGAGGCTAATTTTGTGGGGTTAATTGTGATCAAGTAGTGGGTCCTGCACTTTGGTCATGAAAACCAGCTTAGGGCTGAGTGGCTCAAGTAGTGTGGAGAAAAAGAATACAGAGGTATCAGTTGATGGTCTTCTGAACATGAGCCAGCAGTGCACCCAGGTGGCAAAGAATACCAATATTGACCTGACTTGTATCAGAAATAATGTGGTCAGAAGGGCCAGTGATTGTCCCTCTACTTTATACTAGTCAGACTGCATCTCAAGTATTGTGTCCACTTCTGGGCCCCTCACTACATGAAAGACATTAAGGCACTGGTACACATCCAAAGGACAACAAAACTGATGAAGGTCAAAAGCACAAGTCTTAAGAGGAGTAGTTGCAGGAATTTAGCTTGTTAAACCTAGAGGAGCAGAGGCTCAGGAGAGATCTTAACACTCTCTACAACTACCTGAAAGGAAAACCTCTTATCTCAGGTAACTAGTGATAGGACCTGAGATAATTACTTTAACTTGCACCAGGGAAAGCTCAGGTTGGATATGAGGAAAAATTTTTCTCAGAAAGTGTGGTTAGGTATTGGATCAGGTTACCAAGGTAAATGGTGAAGTCACCTTCCCTGGAGATGTTCAAGAAAACACTAGATGCCTCACTGAGTGACGTGGGCTATTGGACACAGTGGTGGTGAGTTGATGGTTCCATTAAATGGTTTTAGTAATCTTTTCCAACCTTAACGATTTTATGATTCTGTTGTTCAATGACTCTATGATCTGTTAGCTCTAATGTTGGACAATTAAAACGAAAGAAATGGACAGACTTGTAAATGCATATTCAGATTTTTTGAAAGTGAAAACCATAGAATGTGAAGCAAGACAACTGTAAGACTAGAAATCTGATTTGTAAATGCTTATTCTTATGAATAACTTGTTTTCATGTAGAATTCTAATTTCAGATAAAATGTAAAAGTGTTACAGATATTCAGGTTTTTGCATAATTGATTTTTGTCTAGTGCGAACTGCCATTTCACATATTCATTTTGAAATGTTAGTCATCTTTTGATAGATTATTATGGTTTGGAATCAGCACTTCATGAATGACTTTTGCTTCTAGGTCTAAGAAAAAATAGCAATTTGTATTTTATTTATTTATATATTTTTAAACAAAGATTAAATTGAAATGCTGTCAATTATCAGTAAGGTTACTTTTTCACCTAACAGCTCTGAAAGAAACCACATAGAAGAAGAAGTCCTGATGGTGATATAAACAGTGTTAAGTGCTCAGTGGAGTCACTGGCTTTAGTCTTGAAGTCTGATCCTTTGTGAACTCAGATTCGTATGGATGTTTACTGAATCAGTGTAAAACTTTCCATTCTGTAAAAATCAATCTCCTTTCTCCATGACAACTGCAAATTCATGTAAAACCTAAAAGCAATCTTACACTGATTAAAACTATCGTTTTCATGGCCTAAGCAAACTACACTGAGAGATAGAGTAAGGAATTGTTAAGTAACTATAGATTTCAACTCTTAGTGTTATCAAAAAAATCTTACTTTATGAAATGAAACAATAATACAAGAAAATTTTGTTTCTGAATAGATTAGGCCTTTCTCTGGCTTTTAATCATTGTCTATCTTCCTATAGTGAACAACAATTTAATTTACGAGAGCAATGTAAAACTTGGTGGATTCTTAGGACTGTTTTAATTTAAAAGAAATAAAAAAACCTTTGTATCGTTGGTAAGCTGTACTACATATGACAAGAAGTTAAACTGGTGTATCTCCTGAAAGGCATATTTCTTTGGAGTCTAAATAACTGAATAGGCAATGTAAATGTTACAGCTGACAGGAGTTTTTGTTTGTTTGTTTGTTTGTTTGTTTGTTTGTTTGTTTGTTTGTTTGTTTGTTTGTTTGTTTGTTTGTTTGTTTGTTTGTTTGTTTGTTTGTTTGTTTGTTTGTTTGTTTGTTTGTTTGTTTGTTTGTTTGTTTTTGTTTTTTGTTTTTTTTTTAGTTTGTTTTAATTATTATTATTTGTTTGTTAGTTCTGGCAAGAGAAAAATGCAGTTCAAAAAGAAGAACTGAATATAAGAATAAATCCTGTCTAAATAGAAGTTTAAAAAAATCAGGTAGAACTAGAGTGGTTTTGACTGATCCTGCGTGTCATTGAATGAGCGTAGAAAACAAGGGGAAAAAAATTATGAAACAATAGACTTTTTCTGGATGAGATTTGGCTTTTTATAGCTTCATGAATTAATTGCAGCTACCTTTTACCGTAGTGAAAAATAATCCTGAGTTTAGAACAGTGAGAGATAGGTCTGAGTCTAATTTTTTTCCAGAGCAGCTAATCAGAGATAGGATAAGCATTTGTTCAGCAGTAGTACATATGGAAAACAAAATATATTTCTGTTGATCCTACAAAAGAGAAAAGAACTAAACAGTAATTTAAAGTAAAATACACACATTTAATGCCAAATGAAGACCTTATTATGACTGTGAGGATATTGTTACAATTTGAAGTCAGATAATTAAGATTTTAGGAGAGTTTATATTGAGAATTTATATTGATTGTTTATGTTACATTAATATATGAATAATATAATTTGAAAAATTATCGATAGCACTTTTCCCCCAAAATATTCTACAGAACTGTAGATCTTCTACTGAATGGTATTGAAAAAAAAATCAAAGTACTCACTAGAAGATAACTCTTTGACTGCATAAGACACATTACTTATTTAACCAGTTGTATTCTCTCTAAAGTTGCAGGTCAAACTAGGTCTCACAGCATCTACTTCTGCCTCAGAATGCTAGGAAACTTACAGAACTATGAATGGAGGAAGTCTCAGCTTGTGTCTGTGGACTGGAGTATAAAAAGAGATTGTTAGTTTTCTGCTGGGAAGACAACATGCTTGGCTTCTTTCCAGAAGCCACTGAGGGACTTGGCTGCTGAAGGGAACAGACAGGATGGACAAGCTTTTATATGTTTTTTGGAGCCGTGTAAATCTGACTGAAACCTTCAGAATTCTTGACAGCTGTAAAACTAAAGATCCTCAGTCTGAGAACTTCCTGAGTGGAAATTGTCACTAAACAGCATTCATAAAAGATGTGCTTTTAATTACCATAGCTTTAAATAATCCTTTGTTGTTGTATCAAACATGACTGCACTGCCAACTCAGAGATTCTAAATCTGCTGCACTGTCTTAAACATAATTCTGCATTCATCCTCCAAGTATATTTTTTTAAGAATTCTGAAATTTTAAGAACTATTTTATGAAAAGAGAAAACATCTGAAAATGCATTAATGAAAGATTTCAAAACATGTTCCAAGGAGGGAAGTACTGATATAAAAGTCAGCGGGGAACAGCAACATTTGCATCTCTATTTGTTTCTTTTTTTCTTGAAGCTCATTTGATTTAGATGAAGTATCTATGCTTAAGTTGCTTTTTCCTCATTCACCACCAACAAAAGGAAGATTATCCAAAGCTGAATATGTGGGACAAGTGCTAAAATTTCTATTGCAGGCACTTGTTTGGCTGGAAATGTATGTATATTTGCAAAGTGAATATGTAAGAGTTAGCAAAATGCACCAACACCTGCCTTCCCTTGTATTATACTTAGTGGCTCACGCACTGCAATTCTTGTCTCCAAAAGCATGTTTTAAAAATACCTTTTAATCACAAAATAAAATTGAGCTAAACTACGAAGTTTTTTTTTCCCTCTCACTTTATGTAAATTTGGTTTATTCTAATCTAATACTAGAAACAGACAGATCATGGTTCAAGATTTTCTTTTTTCTTTTCTAGGGGGGAGAGGGGAAGACAGTAAATAAACTTGCTTTACACGACATTAATACACAATAGAGGGCATTGCTTTAAACAAGGATTACTAACTGCGTATTTTAATATAAGGGTGTAAACTGCAATCAGTTCTGTTACTGTGAATCAAGTGCTCTCCCAAAGAAGTCCTTTTTAAGGAAACTTAATTAAAAAAAATATTTTTTATTTGACCTTTAATCTTCAGATTCTATTGATCACAATGACTGTTAAAATGTTATCACAGAATCATAGAAAAAAAGGTCATCCTGTTCCAAATGACCTGCCATGGGCAGGTACACTTTCCAGTAGACTAGATTGCTCAGAGCCCCATCCAATCTGGCCTTGAACTGCTTCAGGGAGAAAGCTTCTGTGCCCACCCTTTTCCAGTATCTCACCACTTCCAAAGCAGATTTTGTTCGTAATGTTTAATCTAAATATCTCCATTAAATTTAAATTCGTCTTTTGCATCATTAATTTATCAGGATAGGAGGAAGACTGGCATAGGCCTGTTTTGGACCATGGAGTATTATAAGACTCAACATTCTTACCATAATCTTATAAAGATTATTTCAGATTGTTATATAAAAACAATACATCTATGTTAGAAAGCTTTTGGTCAAGTTTGAAGAAATTAAGTCATTTCAGTATTTTGATTATGAAGAAAAAATATTTGACACTGACAGTGATACCCTTGGTTCATAAGCCATCAAAGAGAAAAATGAAGCTTAAAAATATTTAAATATAATTCATTGTTAATAGATAATTCATATAGCTTGCAAATGGAAAGCAGTCACACAAAATATGCACCAAGTAGTCTGGCAAAATTTTGTCACCCGTGGAAGCATACTCATTACTCATCTTGCAGAAGAGGTAAGTTTAGTGACAGAGAGGAAACTTAAGGAGGGCTAATCCTAAACATTAATGGCATACAGCTCAGTTGATTTTAATGTTTTATGTGGAATTAAACAAATTAGTTTCTTACTGTAATAGCTCCTCTCTTTCTCTCTTCCACTCCTTTCCTAGGGAATTCATCCCTAGGGTGTTGTCTGGAAAGGCTGACTCTTACTATTTGTAGAAATTCTGTGCATTTCTGTTTCCATCTCTTGACCAGTTACACTATGCATTCTTATGGCATAACTGGGAGATGAGCAAAAGTCAGAGGTGTATCCAGCATTCCTTGTATGAGCGAGACTACAGTTCTTTAGGAACACATATCTTGAAGATATTTACTAAAGGCAGAATTGTAACTCAAAAATGTCAAACCATATATTTTTCTATCCAGTGATTAATGAATTTGTCTGTGTTACTCTGTTTGTCAGTCATCTTTTCTGGGGAAAATAAAACAAAACAAAAAATACACAAAAAAGCAAAAATACACACAGAATAAATAAATAAGAAAAAGAAAAAATAATAATAAAACAAACAAACAAACAACAACAACAACAAAAAAACTGCAAGCATTCTTGATGTTCTCACATCATGTGAGAGGCAAACAAATATCCACATAAATGTACCTGACAGCTTCAGAATATTCTAATGACAACTTGAAGTTTACGATATTAGTACGAAAAGGGTTTAAATATATAAATGCCACTATGCATTATTTTACATACTTATTCTATGTACTCTGCATTAACAATTTATGGAAATGATAAGAAATAAAAAATAGATTTAAATAGTATAACATTAATTAAGAATGTCACAAAGAATTCTATTTTAGCATTTTTTTCACTGTGTAATAATAATAATGAAGAAGTTGTACTCGTTACTACCTTGGTTGTCATTTTAGGCAACTATACTGATATTTAAGAAGTGTATTTGAAAATGCAAGGTCATAGTCCTTTATTTATATATGTAGAATATATTTTAAAATGCATACTATGTCAAGGGTAAAATCTAAAAATAGCTTTTATCCTCAAGATATATTTAAAATATAGGGCAGCATGAATATAAGTATTAATGAACTGTATATGTAGTCAGTTTGAGTTTCCACACAAGTGTACCTATGATGTAGCTCAAAACTTAATTTACATTAATGATATTTTTCCCCCACAGCTGCCCTATGCAATAAGGAAAATGAATGTTTTCTAATATTTTTTAAATTATGCTATATTATTGTTTATTGTTCCTAATTTTACTCGAGGCACAGTTCTTGAATGCTTCAGTTTATTACAGAGACAAACATCAGTCAGTGACAGATAACTTTTCATTCTAACGCACTTAGATTACTGATGTCTGTTCTTCAGAGATATTCCATTTTGCACCTGAAATTAGTTTCTGTGTTACACTTATAAAGTGTGATAGAAAAAAAAGAAGATATTTAGATGAACCCCACTAAATGGCTCAACTGAAACAAAGCTGAATATTAAGGAATAAATGGCTAAAGTGATTAAGACTGTCAGGTTCTCGCAGGTCCTGTTAGAGAATGAAATAGCTGATGGATTATTATTTATCCCTGAATGTGAGTTTTGGGGATTTAATTAAAGATGTTATATCATATTTTTCAAAGCCTATCTAAGGTAGTAAATCAAATCTGCAGGAACACAATGTACTGCTGTTAATGGAAAAATGGATAACCAGGTACTTCAGAGATGTCCATCTTCTAAACTCTTTCACTTTATTGCTTGGAGATATTTTTATTTATAGAAGTAAGAGAAACAGGTGATTTTAGAATGTCAGATTTTTCTAAAAATATGTATCTTTTTCTGATAATGTATCTGCTCTATCTGTTATGAGTATAACTTTGTTCACTGATCACTAGTTTCTGTGAAAATAGAATACTTAAGTGTATCTTAAAGTAGAAAAAGGAGAGATCCTTTTAACATAGAGATGAAAAATAATTGCAAATAGGATCACAAAAAGGCTTTTAAGAAAAAAAAAAAAAAAGAAGTTCCTTTAAAACCTGAAGCACACAAAGTAGTGAATTCCTTCACAATATTTGGAAAATGTAAATACAGTACAGCTACAGAATGCCATTCCAAAATTATGTCAGACCTAATTTTTATATGTATCATTAGTAAAAATTTAGTAAAAATGAGGTGGAAGACAATCGAATATCACCAAGAAAGGCAAACTCTGCCTTGCTTGAATTTGCTGACTGAGCTAGAAAGTAGAGAAATCACTCAGTGGAAAACATGAGAATCTGATCTGAATCTGGAGGATGTCAGTTTTCAAACTGTTATATCAGACAGAATATTAGACATCCAAACAAAATTAAACCAGTCTTCCGATTGAGAAGAGTATGGAGAGTTTTTCTTCACTGAGAGAGGTCTGTAACTGTAAATAAAGGTAAAATATCCCAAAACTCTTTTGTTTAGGGAAATAGTATCACACCATTCTAAAGCACTACATAGAAGTGCCTATAAGACTCCTAGCAAGGAGACTGGTTGGGCCAAGGAAATTTCTTGTGGAAAAAATAGGTCAGTTTTATCCTACCAGTTTTAGGGTGTTAAGTGAAGAAAGACCTGCAAAATCTCTTTAATTGGATTGAACTTTACATATTATAGCTTCTCTTGAACAATAGTCAGAACTTTTTTTCCCAAAACAGGACTTCTAGTTCTGTGGTCATAGACATTGTGGTAAAAATGTCATAGGAGTTTTGCACAAAGGCACTGGTACAGGATCAGTAATTTGTCTTCACCTTGAACAGATTGCCTAGAGAAGTTGTGAATACTCCATCAAATGAAGTCCTCAAAGTTGTATTGGACAGGAATTTGAGCTACTTAGCCTAGTGACAGATGTCCACTGGTACTGGACTATGAAATCTATTAAGTTCCTTTCCAGCACAAAACTTTAATTCCGTAACTCTGTGATAATTTTTACCAATGCGAAGGAGCAGAATAAAAAATACACAAGATCTTAATAAACAAGATTTGCATGCATTTTAAATCTTTTTTTTTTTCTGCAAACAAATTGCCTTCTGCTTTGATTTTCTAGTTAACTTATTTATCTTTGCATTTTTAAAAGTGCATAAGTGAAACTGTAGATTTCATAAGTTTATATCCTATGCAGATATTATTATTTTCCTATACTCAAACACACACAAAAATCAAACAAAAGTAAAACTAAACGAAAAACAAAACAAAATATTGGATGCCTACAATTTCTTCTTCATAATAAAAGTAATAAAAAATGTTGAAAAACTCACTGAAAAAAGAAATCAAAGAAAAAACATGAGGCCACTCTCAAAACAACGCAAAAATTTGATTAGAGACAAATGCAATTTCTGATGTTTAAATTCTTATATAACTTCTGTTATTTTGAAGACAAAGATTAGAAGTACTCTCTATAAATATACTCAATGTGTCTGTGGGTACTGATAAAAGATGCTTTTTAATTATTTCAGTAGGTGGAATTTCAATGCAATTTCATTTTTTACTATTTGACTGCAATTCTAATTCTCAATTGATACAGTAGAAAGCAACATCAGCAAGAAAAATAGAACTTTTCATTTCATCTGAAGTATACAAAAACCTACTTAAAATGCCTGCTTAACATTTTAAATACTTGCTGAAATAGGAGGAGTGTGGGAAAATTGAAGCTAATGCCTGTGTTACCTCACATAAATGACACATGACCATCTAGTCCCCTTAGAGACCCTGTGTAACCAGTCTTACACCTGCAGTGTCTGGGAGCTAGTGAGAGAATAGGAGTGGTTGATGAGAATGGTTCAGTATAAATCCAACTCCATCAGATTCTGAGAAGGCAGAACTCCTTTACCTTGTCCCCAGCTTTTCATGATGAAGTAATATATGTAGTAATTTAAGTGTAATATGAATTATACTTTTCTATGATAATTTGAACAACAAAAAATGAACAATACATTAAAATATTAAAACAGTGCTGTTATTCTGTAATTACATCATTAAAGAATGTTTCGGGTCTTTTTTGTTTGTTTTTAAGGTTTTTTGCTGTTAATGATTTGTTTTGTTTTTTAATTTATAATGTTAATTTTTTTTTTCTCATTAATATTAATTAAACTCACAAGAAGTTGTGGTTTTGTAATACGTGTTTTTTTTTCCTTCTGCCCATTGAAGGAATTTTAGCATAAAGAGATGTAGGTCTAAGGAGCAGAGGGACTAGAAAGTGTTGTCAACTTCTGTCCACAAAAAAAATAATGCTGATAAATTCTAACTCAAACAACATAGCATTGAGTATATTTCCCCATAACACTGGGTTTTGGGTACTTGGGGTCAGTGTTAGCTTAGATACTTGTGCCTTAGATAGGCGTTTAGTCTTGAGAAGTGGTCTGAAAAAATCTCTGACTGGAAATTGCTTCAGGCCCCTGATTCCCTGTTCTTTTGCCTGGTAATTATTTTTCAAGCAGAGGCACCTCCACATGCCATCAGCTAGAGGGAGATCATTTACTGAAGATGTGCCTATGACTGGCCTTGTCCTCAATGACCCAGAACCTGATGGTAAACTCCAGTCTGGAGCTTGTGTATGTCTTGTCACACTGGACATGGTCAAAAAGCTCCTGGTGACTCAATTCACTGTCATGGACCTGCTCAGCTGGCTTTGGACAGAGGGATAGGGGCTCCACTCCTCCTAGCTCACTGCTGCTGTATGCTACTCCTGGCTCACTCTTCTTTGCAGGGCCACACCTGCCATTGCTGTCCTTTGAAAGACAAAAAAGAAAAACTAGCCAGCAAAACTGCTTTCCTCTTCTAAAGCAGTAAGATAAATTGAACCAATTCAAATTTCTGAAATAAAATAGGGTTTTGTTAAGATTAAATATGTAAAATTGACCTTTTATTTACATTCATACTGTCTCTAGTTACTGTGTACCTTTGGAACAGATTAGTAACCAATTTAATTTTAGAAAGTTGAGTAAGACTCTTTCATAGACTGAAAAGAAAATATTAACAGGTACCAAAGCTTGTGATTTTCAAGGCATGAATGGTTTCTACCACTCTGAGGTTTCATTCTGTCATATGGAAAGTATTATAGCTTTGTTGAGAAAACAGATTCTGAAGTCTAATGTGTACGACCTAAGAAGGCTAATAGTATGAGAATCATCTCCATAATATGCTTTAGGCCTTCCATCCATCCTGAATTAGGTTGAATGAACAATAAAACAATCCTACATTAACAATAATAGTAATAATAATAATAATAATACAACAATAACAATAATAATAAAAAGATAAATAAAGCATCTGGTAGCTCCTGAACAGAGCAAGCCACTAAACTTTTCTATTCAAACACTCATGAATCTCTTGATTTAACCCTGCAATAAAGGTAAAGACAACGAAGACTCAGGATATTTTCAATTCCGTTTTATACATCTTTCATGAATCTCTACTTTGAATACTGCTAAAATGCTCAAAGAACTTTAAGAAGGTTACTCAAAGACTAAATAATGTAATTATGAGCAACTGGCTTTAATTCAGACTGAAATAAGAAGGGATCTGGAGAAGTTTAAACGCTATTAATATGTATGCACCTGCCAAGTTAATGCATAGGAAGTTAATGTACAGGAGTTGAGTCTTCTGACTTATAACACTTGTCGAAATTGTGAAATGTGTAACAGGAACTGAGTATACATTTAAAATAATAATGAAAAGCAACCTAATGAACAACATCAATAGCAACAAACACACACACACAAATAACAATAACAAATAAACAAAAAACCACGCACGCACTCAAGAAAAAAGCAACTATACAAAGAAGCCTCTGCACATTATCAAGGAAACATACAGTATGTAGCCGCTGTTCTACAACTGATTAGTAATTATCTAGCAAAATGTGAAATATGCAGCAATGGATAATAGAAAGTCTGCATAAAATTGTGGACTTTATATGCAATTTTACTTCTTCCTTTAAAACTGACTTGAAACCAGTAACAAAATATTACAATTGGTTAAAAAAATGCATTCTCGATGGAAAGTGGAATAAAACAGACATTGATCAGGTCAGATAAAATTCCACATTCGTTATACCTCTGACATTATTAAGCATATGCCCGTGATCTTGTCATGAATCTTCATCATAGAAGACTAAGATATGCTTTTTGTTCTCAAAATGATATTGTTTTATTGTTATTATTCTGATCATTCTAAGGGGACTGCTTCGGTAAAAATCTACACTATTTTTATCAGGAAAATAAAACATAATTCAATGTTGGTTGACTTTTTCCCACTTTACTCCCCTATTAATCAACAGTCTCTAGTGGTCGTATTAGGTCAATAAGTTATATTTATGAGGGAACATTTCTACAACATGAAAATATTTTGTTTTGTTTTTTTATTCAATAATGCCATCAAAGTAATGTAATTTATATCACTCAGTAGCAGCATCACTGCAGGTAGTACCAGTTGCATTAAAATGTCAGCTAGCTCCTCAAATATTTAAATGTCCACTATTCTCATTTCAGGTAGAACTCTGAGGAGCACTTAGCCCTTAGCAGCAACTTTATGTTGCTTCACTGAGCATATGGATGCCTTCATGGGAGTAAAATTAAGGCAGACATAAGCAATTTTGCAAAGCCCACCTATAGCTTATTAGAAAATATCTTGCTGAAGCATACAGCAAAACCAAAGCACTGTGTAATAGAGAAATGGTTCAAAGATTTTTCAACCCTAGGGAACTTTTCTAATCATCTTGTCTGATTTCCTACACACCACCAAAGAATTCAATTCATTACTTCCCATATCAATCTCTTGTCTTCCAATTAAGCTGTAAAAATCTCTTTTTTAACAACCACCATGGCTGAAAGGCTAATGTGTGATACACTGTGTCTGATTTTTTATTAAGCTATTTCAAAGTACAATTTCCCTATAGGTCTATTGATAAGTAAACAAGTTTGATGGAAGTATTTGTCAGATAAATGCCTTAAAAGAACAAATAAATGCAGAATTATTTTTTGAGCATTTCTTTGGGTGCTTTCCATATAAGCTTCCTTTACTAGTGCTAATGCTCCAAATCCAGTTACAAAAAGTCATTTTGGTATTTTACTGGTTTATAACATAACTTTCTTAATTAAAGAAAAAAAAAGTCTTGTAAAATTATATTATTACAGATAAACTTGCGTTAGAAATCTTTCTGTTTTGTGGTATCATGATTTTTCTCTAAAATAAAGTGTGAGGCAAGAGCTCATATTAAGTTTTATCAATATTAAAGCTGCAGAATGATACACAGCTGCTTTTTGTTTGACATGAGAAGAAAAACTTCCGATGTTTATAATTGTCCTCTATTCAGTTTAAAAATAAATACCAAAAATTGCATTTTTATTCATTCCTGGAATGCTTTAAGAGGAAATAAAATCCATGCACAAGAATCAGAAAAGGAAAATTGCAGACACTGAAGAATATCTCAACCTCTTTCTTAAAATGACAAGATTTTCGCAAAGGCAACTGCTGCAGGAACTTTTAGAATAGCTGAATTGTATCTGCAGAGACATTCAGGTATGTCATTAGTCTATAGGAAAGTGGACATCTCTTGTATAATGTGCCACTCTTTTCATAGGAACATTTCATGAAAAAATTGCATTAAAAAGCATACTGCGTGTAACGATTCAATTTCAGAGTAATTGAATGAAAATTTAGGGACAGCATAGATTGGTACTGACACTGTTTCTGCTTTGATGCAACTTTTGCTGGAGAGAAAATATCCTTTCTTAAAATAGTTATATAATTAGAGAAAAGATGTATTATTTTAAAAATCACTGAAATTCAGAATATTGCTTTTTTTTGTATTTCAGGCACGAAAGGTGAGTGCATGCTTTAAGGATGTTCTGTTTGTTTCCATTTGTTATTTGAACTTAAAAAAGTTAAAATCTATTATTTGTCAATAGTACTTACTGGTCTCAAATAATGAACATCATTTAAATTTCACAGAAAAGGCAACATGATTAACTATCTGGTAGACTTGCCTGAATTTCCCTTTTTTTTTGTTTTTTTTTTTTGGATTGCTTTTACCAGAAGATCTTTGTTCTTTTTTTTTGATATTAATAGATCTGCAGAATCATCAAAAGTGATGAAAGAATAGTAAAGCCATTTTACTGTTAAGTAGGTGAGACAGAGATTTTGATGATGAGTCATAGAATAGCTTGGATTGGAAAGAACCTCAAAGATCATCTAGTTCCAGCCTCTGTCACAAAATTCCACCTTATTTTTAGATGATCAGCTTTTGATACCAGATGTTTATTTTTCGTCATGATTAGACCTGTGTAGCTCTTTATATGCTCAGAACAGCTCCCTCACTAAATATATTGTTAAGTGAGATGGCTTTCATTTTTACAGACTGTACTGCAATTGACTTCTCTTAAACTTGGGAGATTAATTTTACATGAATAACCAATACATTTTAGACTGTGTTAAACATATCTAAAACTGTAAGATAAAACTTGAACCTGCCTTGTTTGCCTGTTTTATATATATGTTTTTCATCTGAAAACTTTTGAACCCACAAAACTTTTAGAAGTATTAGAAAGCTGCAACTCATTTAAATTCAATCAGATGGTAAAACAAAGAAAAAACATAATCAACCAAACATAAAGACCTACACCTTTCTCCCTGACCAGTAGAAATTTCCTCCATATTTAATTCTGGCTAAGGTCAAGACACAGACCTATATTTTCATAGCTACAGATGGTTTAAGAAATCTGGAAATCTAACTTTTTTCTTTTACATTGCCTGCAGGGAACTTAGGTTAATTTATGTCTCTAAAGACAAGAAAAATTATATATATTTGATTTCACGTAAAAATATTTTACATTGTCTTTGACACTCCTATGTTGCACTCCAATTCCTATGTGATTCTATCCAATATTGTCCACTCTTTTACAAAGCTGGTAATACTATTACTGTCCTTGAATTTCACTAGAGGGTGAGATTCCCTATTAATGAACCACAAAAGAAAAAATGTGTTTTATATGTTAAGAATAGATTTTGGCACTGTGGACGATTTATTTTTACAATAAAAGGAATATAGAAAATTAATTGAGTTGAGGATATGTGTTATGAATTTGTTGATAGAAATATTTGAATTCAGTTTGCTGATTGACACTCATGATCAACACATGATTTTTATCATGGTCCCTTCAAAACTACACAGTCTTTCTATTCATTTGCTGAGTATTTGAGAACATAGTTTAGCTGAGTGAACAAACATTTCCTAATGCAAGACAAGAAAGAAAAAATGAAATTATGAGATGAGTTTATTTATAACTAAGCTTGAAAATTAGAATAATTCAGTTGGAAGGGATCTTCAAAGTTCATCAAGTCCAACTACCTGACCACTTCAGTGCTAGACGAAAGATAAAGCAAATTCATAAAGGCATTGTCCAAATATCTATTGAATACTGTTAAGGTCTTTGAAGACATCTTGATCAACAAAGAAGTTAGAAGTGTTGAAAGACAGTTTTTATAAGGAGAGGCTGAGGACTTCTTTATTTTTTTATTTTTTATTTTTTTATTTTTTATTGGTCTGANAACTCTTAATGCACTACATGATGTTACGATGTGGAATACCAATACCAATGCCAAAAATCACAAAACCATGACAGACTTATACAAAGTCCTGAGAATAGGTGGAAAAGAAAGTGTTGTTCCCTTCTCTCGGGTAAGCAACAATAGGATGTGCAGCAATGGCACAAAGCCGCATCAACTGACACCCAGGCATGATGTTCATTAAAAGTAAGGGGCATAAGGAAGGCAGGAATGAAGAGCTGGGATATCGGTAGATTGGAAAAACTGCAGAAAACTTAAAAATAAAAATAATTTTAAAAAAGAAGTACCCTGGAGTTAAGTTTTCTTTCCTGTGAATCATTAAATGGTTGGAGAATCTTTGAATACTGCTGAGCAGTAGCTGTAAGAAACAGAGGTATGAGAGAGCCTCTGTGATTTGTCAAGTTCCTCATAACTAGTTAAGTAACACTAGAAAACAGTTTACCAACTATTAAAAAAAATTAAAAAGGAGAGAATCTGTTATATTGGAAAATATCGGGTGAATATATTTGACCTGATATTCTTTCATATAATAAATTTCAGTGTACATAAAGTAACTTGTGAGTACTATTTTCAGAAATTAAATATATGTGTCTTATTAAAGTGTAAAAGTATATTAAGATAAAATTTATGAATGTATCATTTTTCACCTTTTGAAATTAAGGGATTTCTTTTGCTGCGTTGCTACTAAAGCAGTCTGGAGAATAGTTACACTTGAAAATATCAAGGAAACCATTTTTATAGTCCAAATTTTACAGATAATATATTTAAATAAATGTGTTTCCAAATGGTAATTATTTTTTACCATGTTTATTTAATATAGATGTGGATAAAACACTTTTGGTAATGATTCAATATCTAAAAGTTGTTGACCAGTACTACACTGATTGTAATAATAGAAGAATTAGACTATTACATACAGCAATATATACTGAGATTAATTTGTATTGTAATTGTTAACATTATTAACCTCATGATCAAATGATAACCTGACAATCTAAGCTAATGCATCCACTACTGAAAAATATGAAGCTGAGCTCATGAGGTCACTGGAATATACATATTGAACTCACTTAAGGTCCCTCTGCATTATCAAACCAAAGTCAAAATGGTAATTGAAAGTGTAGTGAAATATTGTGTTTTCTTACAAATACATACATGAAAATTTTACAAAATTCTGATAAGTGATTTAGAAATGAAACTGACTGAAGAAGCAGAGTAAAATTTTTTAACACAACATGAGCTTTTACAACTGGGGATAAGTCAGGGTTATAGGATTATCTGTTGAAAACTATGCCTGTATTCCACAAGCATATGCCGTATCTATCACAGCGTATAGTTTTATAGTATAGTTCCATTTACAAAAAGGAAATACTTTTACCATCTACATTTGGAAGTGGGTACTAGGTTATGCAAGAGTCATTGGATTACATTGGCATGCTGTGACTTCCAAGACTACTGGCTATATTAAACTGTTAACAAACCTGCCTTCAACTACAAATAACCGTCAGTTTTATGTGATCTTGGACATCCAAGAACATCTAGCACTTTATGTTACTTGCAAATGCAATCAGTGAAAAACTGGTTTAAATGATATTTGACAACCCCAGAAGATTCAGCCACAGGGTTGCTAACTGATAGCTAACAGCTATTGCAATTCCATCTGTCATTTCCTTTGATTACACAGACCTATATTTACATCTTCCCCCTATATCAAATTAAAACAAAACAAAAGGTTCTGAATACCTTGAGAGAGATGGATATACTGTAGAATTTCCTGAAGAAATAATTTTAATACCTATGAGGGTCTTCAATCTGTCCGAAATATTCCTCTGAATCTCTAATTACTTGCTTTATAGATATCATCCTTTTAATTAAAATGACAATTTCTATATTTAAGTAAATAATTTCAACTATTTATTTTCTCCTCTTTACTCTTCCTTTTACTTCCCTCTCAGATAGTTTTCTGATACAACTATGGTCTGTCTCATATTTCATTTTATTCCTCTTCACTATTTTATATAGCAAGTAACAGGAATAGCAGACAATATACAAAGTATAGCATAGTAACCTTCATTTTTGTTCTGCTCAAGAATAGAATTTAAACTCTTGATGTACTAATTTGATCTACTGTATATATTGCAGAATGTGTAATTGTGTACTCAGAATTAGGCAAATAAGTGTTTCTGAGCTGTTTAGTCAGAAAATATCCATTTGGACGCATGCATTTGCATGATATCTATAGCAAAGCTGACCTGCCTTTGCTAGATTTTTTTTTTTTTTTTTTTTTTTTTTTATTTCATACATGAGATGAAGTGAAAATAAATACATTACTGATCTAAAGTACAAGACTATTCAGCCAGAAACATGGAGTCTGAAATGCAGAATTATTGCTTATTTGCACAATATATCTGAGACCATATAATGACTCTGACCATACGTATGTCCATGGAACATCAGGAAATACATCCCGGGGTTCTGAGAGAGCTGGTAGATGGATTGTCATGCTTCTCTCCATCATAGTTGAAAAGTCATGACAGACAGGTTAAGTTCCACACAAGGAAAAAAGGACCTATTTTTGAGAAGGATATTGAGGAAGATTGAGGAAGATTCTGCAAACTAAGGACATTTTACCCTCTTCAGTCCCCACCAAGATGTTAGGACAGATGCAATTGGAAGCCAGGTTGAAACGTCAGGAGGCCAAGGGGATTACTAGAGACAGCTCACATGGTTTCTTTCACCAAGAGAAAATCACATATAAACTGGTGGCCTTCTAAGACGGAGTGACAATATATAAGGGAAGGGCAGCCAGTGTTGTCTATCTAGATTTCTGCAAGGCCTTCAACACAGTGTCTCATATCATTCTTCTCCCTAAGCTGGAAAGATAGAGACTGAACAGGTAGTCTGCAAGTTGGATAAGGAACAGGTTTAATGGTCACATATAAAAGATGATAATGAATTCTTCACTGTCCAAATAGAAATGAGTAACAAGTGGTGTCCCTTAGGGGTCTGTAATGGGGACAATAGCATTCAACTCTGTCATTAATGATACAGGTTGTGGACTGAACAGCACTCTTAGAAATTCTGTAGATGATACCAATCTAAATATCACAGTTGATACACCAGATGGAAGGGTTACCATCCAGAATGACCTGAACAGGTTAGAATAAATTGATTCACTTGAATTTCATGAAGAAGGACAAGTGAAAGGTTCTCCCCACTAGGATCATATCAGCCTCCTCCATTGTCACTAATTTCACTGAGAGCACCCCTGCAGAGAAGGACTTGGGGATACCGGTAGATGAAAATTTAACAAGAGCTAACAGCATGGGGTTGCAGCCCAAAGTTAAATCATATTTTGAACTGTATAAATAGAAAAATTGCCAGCAGGCCTGAAGAAATTATTCTTCTTCTCTACCCCACCTAGAATACTGTGGCCCATTCTAGGATATTCAGATTAAGAAAAACAGTGACTTCTTAGAGCAAATCAGAGGAGGGCTGGAGTATCTCTTCTATGAAAATAAGCTGAGAGAATTAGGTTGTTTAACCTGAAGAACTCTTTTTTAAGCTTTGGGAACGGCATTCAATATTTAAAGGAAAGGTTGAAAGACTTTTCACCAAGGCATGTAGTGATAAAACCATGGATTATGACTTCAGATTGATAAATGGTAGTTTGAACTTGCATATTTGCAAGTTCAAACTACCATTTATGGTCTTTTTTCTGATTTTTTTTTGTGTGTTTTTGTTGTTTTTGTTTTTGTTTTTACCCTAAATGGAGTTACACATTAAAACAGATTGCCAATGAGACTGTGGATGTGCTATCCATAGAAGCAATCAAAGCTAGGTTGGATGAAATTCTGGGCAATCTGATATATTACAAAGAATTTTTCCTCCTGGCAGGGGGAGTTGGACTAGATAATCTTTAAAGTAATGGAATAACAAAGTATCCCATGCTGAAAAAGATTCATACGCATAATCAAGTCCAACTCCCAGCTCAGTATTTCAGGTACAGACTATCTAAAGTTTAAAACATATTTCTGCGATTATTGTCCAAATAAGTCTTTAACTTGTTACTTGACGCCACATTGTTACCTGCCTTTCAGGTAGTGCCATATTTGCTTCCCTGGGGAACCAGGTACAGTGTCCCATGAGCCTATCAGTAGAAACTACACAATTCGAATTTCCCCTAGTGTAGCTTTGTGCCATTCCTTTGAATCTTCTCTCATCAGAGAGAAGAGAGATCAGTGAATAGTATGTAGCAAAACATTTTAATTCCAACAGTGTTTCAAGTTGCCTTTTCCTTTTTCCTTTCCTTCCCCTTCCTTTCCTTATTTTTATACCAATGTGTCTATGTTGGGAAAATAAATAAATAAAAGTCTAATTAATGAAAAAAAAATGTTTCAAGGTTGAAATATTTTCACAGTTATATAACAGTACTTTAAAAGATATAGTGAATATTCTTCATAATATCAAGATTATTAGTGGCACAGAGTCCAGTTGGAGACCTGTACTTAGCAGTGTTTCTCAGGATCCGGTCCTGTTCAATGTCTTCATCAATTACCTTGATGAGGGGATAGAGTCCACGCTCAGCAAGTTTGGTGATGATATGAAGCTGGGAGGAATGGCTGACACACTGGAAGGCTGTGCTGCCATTCAGTGAGACCTGGACAGCCTGGAGAGTTGGGTAGAAAGGAACCAGCTGAGGTTTAACAAGAGCAAATGTTGCGTATTGCACCTAGGAAGGAATAACCGCATGCACCGGTACAGGTTGGGGGATGGTCTGCGGAAGAGGAGAGAGACCTGGATGTCCTGGTGATTAACAGGGTGGCCATGAGGCAGCAGTGTGCCCTGGTGGCCAAGAAGGCAAATGACATCCTGAGATACATTAAAAAGACTGCGGCCAGCAGGTTAAGGGTAGTGATCCTCCCCCACTGCTCTGTTCTTGTGAGACCTCACCTGGAGTATTGTGTCCAGTTCTGGGCTCCCTGGTAAAAAATAAACAAACAAACAACAACAACAACAACAACAACAACAAAAACACGGAATGCTTGGAAGGAAACTTGCTGAGGGCTACAAAGATGATAAAGGTCCTAAACACCTCCTTTATGAGGAAAGGCTGAGAGACCTTGGTCTACTCAGCCTTGAAAAAAGGACTCAAAGAGGCATCCACATCAATAAATATCTGAGGAGTGAGAGGCAAAGGGACAAGGCTGGACTCTTCTCAGTGGTACGTGGTGGTAGACAAGGGGAAATGGACACAAACAGAAACATAGGAAGTTCTGCACAAACATGCCTAAGAACTACTTCACAGCAAAGACGATGGAGCACTAGAACAGGTTGCTCTGAGGGGTTGTGTGGAGTCTCCTCNCTAAGAACTACTTCACAGCAAAGACGATGGAGCACTAGAACAGGTTGCTCTG
>VXAB01005394.1:0-26935 GCA_013399175.1 Odontophorus gujanensis
TCAGGCTGTGACCAGGTAATCCCACTACGCAATCCAAACGGAATTCTTCTAAAAACTAATAATTCTTGCACCGAAAAAAAAAAAAAATGTTTCTCAGCTCCCCAGGGAAAATCTATTTTGTTTTACCTGGACTAGTCCCTTTTCAGAAAGTATCTTTCACCTGTGTGTAGTTGTAGCTTCTCTGAGCTCAGTAACATACCAAGAGGTGAGATAAACAACCAGGACACTCTACAGCTGTCAACTTCAACAGTAACATATTTTTTGAACCCAAGTTCACCAAAGAAGCAAGAGAAAAGCAGTATTTACTTACTTTCAAAACAAAATAACGGTGAATGCTATCTAGTTGGGTTTTTTTTTGAGACCACTCATTCTTACATGGTTTGTCTGTGTAAGATAATGTCTGCAGACTGTGCTGCTTTGAGACTCTTAACTAATTTCCAAACACCCTTTCAAATTCAAGGCAATAGAAAAACTGCAATTTTTCTTCATCTGATGGGCTTGCAAGATAAGGAGAGAATATTTACAACAGTCATGAGAAAAGAATGCGTTTCCAAAATAAAAATCTTCTTGACATTTTCCTCAAAATGAGGAGAGCCAAGGGAGATTCATCAGATACTACAAGGTCAGAGAACCTCATCTGAAGGGGCAAAAAATACGAGGAGACACTTGTAGAAAGCACTCTTGATTTAAAGACAGCACTTTTGTTTCTAATAAACTAATACGTTAAACAGATAAAGAAACACAGAGAAAGCCTCACGCTGGCTACCGGGCTGCTTGTTTAGTTCATTTTCTGGAGAAATTCATACAATCATAGAACCAGCAAGTCTGGAAAAGACCTACAAGATCATCCAGTCCAACCACGCACCTATTACCAATATCTCTCACTTAACCATCTTCCTCAACACAATGTCTAAACATACAGTGAATATGTAAAGGCAAAGGCACCAGTGCAAACAAGGAAATGTTACAAAAGGAAGGAAAAACAAATGCTTACCTGTCTCCAAGGCTCTAGACTCCCAGTAAAAGAACTACAAAGGAGGGATCTCCATCAAAAGATCTTTTCTCAGTTGCAGTCAGCCCTTAAATGAGGTCTAATTGCCTTCACCTGTGCACCCAGGGCTGACCAGGTCTTTCCTTCAGGTTCAGTGGTTCAGGCCATGACTCAGCAGTTCCCATACAGAATACCTCTAGAGTCAGTGACTCCACCACTTCCCTGAGCAGCCCATTCCAGCACCTGACCACTCTTTTGGAGAAGTATTTACTTACATCCAGTCTGAATTTCCCCTGGCACAACTTGAAGCCGTTTTCTCTACTCCTATCACTGGTTATAAGAGAGGCCAACTTCCATCTCACTATGACCTTCCTTCAGGTAGTTACAGATGGCTATGAGGTCTTTCCTGAGCTTCCTCTTCTCCAGACTGAACAATCCCAGCTCCTTCAGCTGTTCCTCATAAGGCCAGTGTTCCAGACCCTTCACCACATTCATTGCCCTTCTCTGGACATGCTCCATATTCTCCATGTCTTTCTTGCAGTACGGTGCCCAAAATGGAACACAGTACTCAAGGTGCAGCCTCACCAATGCTGAGTACAGAGGGATGATCACTTCCCTGCTCCTTCTGGCAACGCTATTTCTGATACAAGCCAGGATGCCGTTGGCCACTTGGTCACACTGCTGGTTCATGTTCAGCCGACCATGAACCAATACCCTCAGGTCTGTTTCCTCTGCACAGTCTTCCAGCCACTCTGCCCCAACACCCTCTGTAGCATTGCCTGGGGTTGTTGTGGCCAAAATGCAGACCTGGCACTTGGTCTTGTTGAACCTCCTCCCATTGGCTTCAGACCAGCTATCCAGCCTGTCCAGATCCCTCTGTAGAGCCACGCTATTTCCAGTCAACTTTATGTCATCTGCAAACTTACTGAGGGTGCACTCGATGCCCTTGTCCAGGTCATCAATAAAGATATTGAAGAGGACATGCCCCAGTACCAACCCCTTGCTGAGATTCATTCAATTGCTGAGAATCATCCATGAAGAACCTAAGTTAACAAGGATGAGGAGCACCCTAGCTACAAATGACAATTTTATTTCACTCTTTCTGGAATTGTCAATCTCTGCAGAGCACTAGGCAGACTGATATACGATACCTGCTCACTATTGGTTTAAATGTTTGTGAGATCCTTAGTTTTCTACTGTAAGACTTTCTGATGAAATAAAATCAAGTTGACAGAAATTAAGGACAAGGAATGCCTTGATGTCTTGTGGCAGTTTAGCTAATTAAAAATATTTCAACGAAAATAACAAATAGGCTTGCCTTTGTAACTTATATCCATGTCATAACTATTCATTAGGAGGGAGTAGAGGCTGTCTCAAAAGACCTACACGCTGTGTCAGTGTGAGGAGCACTGCAGCAGCTGCTGACATTGTGCACAATTTTCCTGCCTCCATCATGTGTAGTAGAAAATCCAGTTCAGTAGGGATGCTCTGAAAAGAGCCATGGATCACTCCCTGCATCAGAAACAGGTTTGATTACAGAAGAGAGGTTTTTTATTATTATTTTAATTTTGGGCAACCCTGCTATCAAAACACTACAGTGCATGCTCACAAGCTTTCAGATACACTTACAGTGATATTATACTCTGACCATACCCAGCTAAGCATGACACTTGACCCCAGTTTTATATTTCAGCAAGAATTCAGTCACATTAAGCAGGACTTCAAACTTAGAAGAAATTAAATTTCAAACACCAGGACAGAAACTCAGAAAGTCTGTGATCTTCTGACCAAAAGCCAGATGTTTCTTCATTTCAAACTGTCTGAAGCTTTTCTGGAGTATTCATATGTTTTATGAACACTTCACTGAAATGTTACCAAATCTTCCTGGAAAGGTCTTTACATTCATTTGGTTCACTCAGATGCACGAAGCTGCACAGAGATGACACCACTGTTTAAAAATATGTTGGATGCAGTAGATAGCACTGCTTGAAGTTCCTCCCTAAGAAGTTGGTTATTATAATAGACCTCCAAGTTTACTAACAGAATAATTATAACCTATGTATTTTTTCATAACTGACTATTGTGTAATCAGGTTTCTATCTCTTTAATTTCTTTAATAACAAAAAGTCATTGGAAGATTTTCAGTTAACTTTGAAGGTACTGGCGCTTTGTTTGACGTATCCTATGGATTCAAGGATTCTCAGAAAACTGAGAGCTGCTTTAGTTCTCCATTTGTATGAGAGAAGCTCTAGATTCAAAATATGTGTCTCCTGGTAATTTTATCTTAAAAAACAAAGAAGAGCAAAGTTTCAATATTTGCAGCACATTCACATTCAATTTTAGGACAAGTGATTAGAAGTAACTTAATTTTTATTAATAAGTGTAAAGTAAACCTGTTCAGTTGCACTCATTGTCTTGTATACTTCACAGATTATTTCCATAAATTTGCATTTTTTTGACAAATCAGAATTAACTATAACACATTAATATATGTATCTTTTTAATCTATTGAAATAAAGATATATAATCATGAATAAATAATTAAAAATGGAAAAGAAAAAGAAGAACGTTTCCCTGAAGTGAATAACAGTGAGGTATTTTGTCAATTCTGACAAAATTCTGTGTCAGAATTTGTGAATTTGTGAATTCTGACAACTCTTACAAATTTCAAGACAATACAGATGCGGAAGAAAGCTTTTAATTTTTCACAGATTTAGAAGAAAGAAAGAAAGGACTAGTTTCCTAGAGCACTCCAAGAATTAAAAGTAACATTTGTAAACAGTTTTGCTAGCCTGATGTTAGAAGGTGAGGTGCAGAACAATACCAATAACATCAGCTTTCACAAATATGGGAAGCAGTGCCTTTCCCTTGTATGTTTCTAAAAGGGTAAATGATGGCACTGTAAAGTAAACAACATTGAGATTAGAATATGAGTGGAAACAACAATAGAATATGAAGACATTTCACAACAGTATTGATATATTGGCAGAAAATTTAAAAAATAAAACTAGTTTAATAATGATCAATATAATTATGAAAAGAGACTGCATAAATAAATGTAAACATGGTTTATTCACTGTATGAAAAAGCTTTTATAGAATAAAATTGTAGTAAATTACCTTTTCTGTGTGAATTATAATACATCATTCTATTGCTTCTCAGCCAATGTTTCTTGTAGCTAATTTTAAGAAACATTTTTTTGTCATATCAGAAATATTCTTTAAACAAACATGCAGGGAAGGTTACAACGCTGTGTAATACATATAGCATTTTTATATTGATAATTATTAATTATGGAATTGGCTTACCTGTTTCACTAAAAATAATATCACAACTGAGCAGGCAGGTATGGGAGATATTCTGGACCAGATCCCCATGCTGGAGCAGAGACTAAAAAGTGTAATCACGCTCATTTTAATAAATCTGTTTCCAGTATGCTGCTGTATCACTGTACTATAGACCAATGGTGTTACTTGCTACAGTGAAACAGATTTGAAGTGTCTTCTTTTATTCTTTTCTTTCAAGGATCTTCTTAGAAATAAACCAGGAAGTCTACTAAAATGTCTAGGCTTGATGGTCTCCAGCTACGTCTTGCTTTTTTATTTATTTTCTGATTAAAGTCACAGAGAGTTTATTCTAAACTTCACATGAAATCTGTTTATTGTAGCTTGTTCTTTAGCCAATAAGAAGTCACAAAACTATTAAAACGTTAAGAGGTTGATCCTACTCCCTTGAAACTTCGTTGGAATTTTGCCAGTGACTTAGCAAGAATGAAATACAGTTCCATAAATATATACACATACTTATACACACCACATGAAGCAATTGAAAGATGACCTAGAACGTAGAAAAACTGTAAAAGCTTGCAGAATCAAGTTGGTTGATAGGAGGAAGCTCAGTCTCAATAATGAGTGTTTTGATCAATCCTAATCAATTCTTTGTCAAATATGCACAATCAGTGCAGGGTCAAGGACAAACTAAATATATAAAAACTGACATACCCAGCTGTTAAAGTTTTACAACAATTCCTTTCATATTCAGTGTATGTGATACACAAGCCCAGGAAACTAAAAATATTTACAGTATAATGATTTTAGAGCATAGCTTATACTTTGAGTGGGCAGCATGGAGACTCAGGCAGATACTTCCTTCTGCACTTCCAGGAGAAACCAGACTTGCAGCTGTTTGTACAGAAGAAGTCCCACTCCTCTCCCAGAACTCATGGGTATCCCATCCAGCTCAGCCAGAGAAAGGGTAGAGTTATACCACTGAAACTGTAGAACCAGTGGCAGCCCAGTTTTCAATGTCATACATAGGCTTAAAGCAAACCACAGTACACCCTTTCAACCTGCTCGGTAGTAAGTGTTTCTGATTCCCTCCCTCCTAACATGCCCAGAATTTGGCCTAGATGAATCAAAAGAAGTAGAAGGACATGATGTATAACCATATCCCATCTTTACACAGGGCTTGGATATGGTACAGAAGTTTGCTGGGAGCAAAATATGAAAGTGCTCTGGAGACAAATATTTCAGGGTGGAAATGGACCCAACTCACCCTAGAGAGGTCTGTCAGAATGGACATCAGATGCTTTCATCATGGTCCATGGGGCCATGGATTGTTCTCCTGAGTAGACATCCTCCCCAAGCCACACCTATGGACTAAGGAGAGGCACCTCAAAAACACTTTAAGAATTGTTCAACTGGGTATTGTTAGAAGGAATAAATACAAATTTCCTAACTGTACTCATACTCAGAACACAACAACATTTGTATTGTTCAAGTTTTCCAATACAGTGACTGTAAAATAATTTGTAAACTAGTCTCATAAAAATGAACAATTGTATGTAACCACTGTGTTTTATGATAGGGTCCTGCCTGTGCTCAAGATGTGATTTTACAGTTGACAAACTCTATTTGGAAATGTAGCTAATCATTGAATGATAAACTGCTAATGTTCAGGACAGGAAGCTACCTGACAAGCAATCTTGTTCATATCTTCAAGCTTAGCCATTCATCAGTGAATATTAGGAAGTCTGTGAGGCCAAGGACTGAAAAACCTTCCTCCAGCTCCTTTAGGCCTTAGATTGTGCTATAAAGGTCCTCAAGACACTTTGCTGAATGTGCATCAATACCATAGTGTTACTTAAAGTAGAAATCCTTGGACAGGAGGATTAAACAAATGGCATAAGAGGATACACTTCCACCTCTGCCTGCAAATCTATGGAAGGACTAGGCACTGTGGTTCCCTGTGCAGTGTTCTTCGAGGACTCTGCACCTCATCCCTTTCAGCACAAGTGGTGGGAAATGCTGTAATGCTGT
This sequence comes from Odontophorus gujanensis, assembly GCA_013399175.1. Taxonomy (NCBI): domain Eukaryota; kingdom Metazoa; phylum Chordata; class Aves; order Galliformes; family Odontophoridae; genus Odontophorus; species Odontophorus gujanensis. The sequence goes on from VXAB01005394.1 coordinate 6,310, forward strand.
GAAATGGTCTCATTCCTTAATTTTTTCTTTAAGATAAGATTTATGACTGTATTTAATTAATTCAATGCTCTGTGTTATAGGAGCATTTGGAACTGCAAGATTAATTTTATTTATTTGTTAGGTGATAAATGTAGAAGCTTTATCAGTTTCACTCCACATGCTGATTGAGATAGTAAGTGTATTTTGTTTCTTTAAATATATATTTTTTTTCTTACTACATATTGGTATACTCCACAGGCTGCCCAGGGAGACTGTGGATTCTCCTTCTCTTGAGATATTCAAGACCTGTCTCGACACCTACCCATGCAGCCTACTGTAGGGAGCCTGCTTTGCACAGGGTTTGGACTTGATGATCTCTGGAGGTCCCTTCCAACAACTATAATTCTGTGATTCTGTGATACTTCTTACACTTCTGTGCTCTTTGTGCCTTTAATCCTGTGACTCTTGGGCCAAATTATAATTCATTCTCTCTTCTCCTCATATTTCTTTCATAAGATGTTAGTACAAAATAACAACACTGCCCTAAATCCTTAATCTCTTCTACCACATGATTTCTGATTATGCCTCTATCTCTGCTTTCTGCTTAAGCTACTAAGCTAGTAATTCACTGAGAGGAATGAAGATTAGGATGGTAAATACAGGCAGGTGTTTCACCAGCAGGTATACGCGTAGCTTTGTAAATGATTGTTTCAGAACCGATACAGCAGTCCTGGAGGATGCCAGTTTCAGTCCCAGGCACAGACAGATGGCAGAGAGCCTCAGCAGCATTTTTTCTCAGTTTTCTCTCTTTAGTTTTCTCTATTACAGCACTCAGTAGCAATTACTGGTGTGAAGGGACAAGAAAAGTTGCCAAACCTTTCTGCATAGGACAGGACAAAGGGAATCACTGCATCCGCTTTAATAGTCCTGATGCCAGCAACAGTAATGCTGTGCAATATATCTGGGAGACAGGAGATGACAAGTTTGTTGACCAAAAGTTTCATGCTGGCATTTGGTATTCCTGCGAAGAAATTATAAATGGGGAAGGTGAGTAAAAGGACATTAACTTACTTTAGAAAATACTCAGAGTTCTTTTTAGTTATTTGATGTCAATTTCCTCTTTGCTGCAATATCATGTATGTATTTTTAAAGAATAAGTAGCCTTTAAAAGTTGATCTTCTCTGGAAAAGGGAATCTTAGAGGATTCTACCCAGTCAATTTCTAAAAAAAGAAATTCTGTAAAGAATTTTAAAGTGACAGACAATCGTGCAGATCAAGAATTGTTTCAACAGGGAAATGTTTCATTTTCTGATGTTGTTACTCTCTTAGGCAAAAAAAAACACCAACCATCCCCGATGGGCCAGGCTCTTTTCAGTGGTGTGCAGTGACAGAACAAGGGGCAGTGGGAACAAACTTCAGCACAGTGAGTTCCAAACAAATATGAGGAAGAAGTTCTTTGCAGTGAGGGTGAGAGAGCCCTAGAACAGGCTGCCCAGAGAGGTGATGGAGTATCCTAATCTGGAGATCCTCACCTGGGTGTGTATCTGAGCAATCTGCTATAAGGAACCTGTTTTAGGAGCTATCAGAGTAGATGATCTGCAGAGGTCCGTTACAAACCCAAAAATTCTGTGATTCTGTTATATTTGCCTTGAATGATTGCCTTGTAGCTATATAAAAACCATAATACACATTTTTAAGGACAAGTTATTTAGATTTTCACTTTACCAGTTAAATATGTGAGACTAAAGTTTTTTCATGGATTTTCTCTTATGTACAGGATTAAGTACTTTCTTACTGTGATCTCACAATTCATAAACCAGTGCAGCATAATATTATTTTCACACTCCTAAAACAGATTTTGGAAATTCGTTAATCATGAGTGTTGGCATATAACCAGAGTTTCACTCTGACTTTGTAAGTATCAGTAGAGTGGAAAAAAATTGCTTTGTAAGAGAATCTCCAATTAATTTTGGATCTTTGTGTATGGGAACTGCATAACTGATTTGAGAAATAGGATTCATATTTATTTATGTTTATTTATATTGTGAATTCAGGTCAAAGTTAAATTTATCTTCTTATTGTTCTGATCAGTTTAAGAGTGGTAAGTTGAACAAAACGAGGAATCAAGTCAGCTGTCAATGTTGCAACAAAAAACTATTTTAGAAGTTGCATGTCCTGAAGAGCCAGTTCTGCCAGAAGATCTTGTAAATTACACAATTTTAAAGAGGTTAATGTCAAAGATCAGAGCAAAATACATCTCTCACTCAAAAGGAAACAACAAAAAAGACATATTTTAGGTAGAGATTGTTGTAGATACTGGGTTCATAGCATTGTTCTTACATCTGTTGGCTGTGGTTTTTTTGTTCTTACTTGGTGTGCTTAGTAGCTGAAAAAAGCCCACCCTTTGTTCTCAGAGCAGACGAAAATTAATTCCAAGACCTTTTTACAAAGCATCTACATAGGGATCAGGAGGTCACATGGGTTTGAAAATCAAAGCTTACATATAAAAAAGCAGTCAAGCTTAGAAGAAATTAGTGTGAGCAGCAGCCTTGTTGCTCTAGACGTATTTTCTAATCTTGTTCTATGATTCATATGCTGAATGGAGTGCAGTCTTTCAAATAAACTGTTAGATTTCCATTTCTGGCTTTCACAGCTGCAACCTTTTGGAGAAAACTTCCAAGATTTTCTCTAAGCCTCCCATGAAAATGTAACACTATTTATGCTCTGAAACAGTCTGGGAGGACCTACAGGAGTTGATCCATGTACCAGAGACTATGTGAAAGCACACGCTAAATAGAGTTTCTCCTGGTCATCTTAATCTGTGCTTCTATTGTTGGGGTTTTTTTTTTTTTTTTTTTTTTTTTCTATTGAACTGTCTCCTTATATCATTACAGAACATAAAATAATGAAAAATTTTCTTTTAAAATTACTTTTTTTTTTAGGTGAGAAATGTAGAAGTTTTATCAGTTTGACTCCAGCTTCTGATCGAGGTAAATATGCAATTTTGTTTACATAAATAAAGCATTCTTGATACGTTTACCAATGTAATAAATATAATGCATTTTGATTTGGAAAAAAATATTTAATCCCATATAGTTTTTATTCGTTTAGTTTTTCCACTTCAAAATGAAGCCCAAATAACGTGAAGTATACATCAGTGCCTTTTGAAGCCACTTCTTTTGAATAGCAACTTAAATTAAAAATTAAAGTATCTTGAATGTGAATACTGGAAATCATACTGGCACTGTGGTACCTGGAAAGGACAAAGGAACTGCAGTATATAAATGGGGACAAGCAGCTTGCTGTCCCCATTAAATCCCAGGGAACTTGGGAGATGTGCTGTGCACTAAACCAGTCTTCAGATGAATTCTCTCCCTGTATGCTACACATAGCTCTAAGTAGGTGTATCCATTTATTAGGATTTTGCAAACCAAAGATAACTACAGAAAGCATGGAGTAAACTGTTATTTCAAAGAACTGTTCCTATTCCTCCAAAAACTGCTTGCAGATGCCATGAAGTTTGCCCCCCTCCAATGTTAACACTATCATTTAGATTGTTAGACCAATCTATAAGTGGCTGATCCAGAATAAAATCTTCCCCAAGATTTGCAAATATGGACTAGAAAAGTACTCTTGAACAAGTAGCCTGGATATGAAATTGCAACTACTGAGGGTAGCAGAAAGACTGAATATTTGAGGGCTAGCCCCTCAACTCACCTCTGTGCTGCCATGTCTCTGTGCACAAATAATTCAAGATGTTTGTAGCATATGGATGCTAGGTTATGGGTCTCGGCCTGCGCTCCTCATACCTAGAAGCACTAGTGGATGCAGTACTGAAGCACCTCCATGAACAGGACATGGGTCCTTGATATCCACAGATCAGATTAAGACACTTAAAAAGCACCTCCAAACACTGCATTGTGAGAATACATCAGGGCAGTGAAAGGGTTTTGCCCTTGTCACATCCCACCTTGTACAGGAAACAATGTTTGTGCTCTACACATACATATGGGTGCTGTGTGCACAAGACTTGAGATGCATCAAGCTCACTATTCCTGAACTGAATAACCCGAGGCAAGGTGAAATACTCAGGTACTCAGTGCACATGTAACAGTGGATCACTGTTCAAAAATATTTAGATGCAAGGTCCTATTATTGGACCATACTGCTGGTTAATGTGTAATTCAAATTTCATAGAATCATAAAGTCATAGAATCACCAAGATTGGAAAAGGTCTACAAGATCATCCAGTCCAACCATCCTATCACCAGTCATTCTTACTAAACCATAATTTCCTGAACAAATCTTTATTTATTTATTTATTTGTTTATTTTTGCTAAGATTTTCTTGAGAAATACACCTTGCCCAGGAATTCCCATGCACAGCAGGCTAAGCCCACTAATATAATGACAAAGTATGTAGTATTTAGTGATCAATTACATGTCTTAGTGATGTTTCTATTTTTAAGTTATGAATGTTAGTACATACCTGGTATATATATATATCTCTATGTAATCATTTTGTGAATATACAGTCAGATGTCTAAGTACACAATAATTTGTTTTTAAGAACAATTGTGCATTTCATTGACCAATTGTTGGCCAGTTCCTGCTACTATCTGGACACAAGAAGACTGCCTGCTCCTGCCTGTGTGATACTAGCATATTAACAGTAAAACAGTGATGTAATTAACAGATAACCAGACAGAGATGAACTAGGAGATGAATATCAGTGAAAACTGGAGATTGCACATGAGGGCATCGCTGTTCAAACAGAACATGCTTGTCTGTAAAAGACTGAGCATTAAAAGGGAAGATGTTTGTTAATGACTAGGGTAACTATTGAAAGTAAAAAACATGCTTCCCCACCTTGCACTGTGAGTTTCTTACACGTACAGAAGTAACGTGCAAGAGCTCTTTCACAACATGGCCAAATCAGTAGAGGAATAATAATTTAGGGTAGCTATTGAACTTGAAGTCTTCTTATTGATGTTNAAATCTTCCCCAAGATTTGCAAATATGGACTAGAAAAGTACTCTTGAACAAGTAGCCTGGATATGAAATTGCAACTACTGAGGGTAGCAGAAAGACTGAATATTTGAGGGCTAGCCCCTCAACTCACCTCTGTGCTGCCATGTCTCTGTGCACAAATAATTCAAGATGTTTGTAGCATATGGATGCTAGGTTATGGGTCTCGGCCTGCGCTCCTCATACCTAGAAGCACTAGTGGATGCAGTACTGAAGCACCTCCATGAACAGGACATGGGTCCTTGATATCCACAGATCAGATTAAGACACTTAAAAAGCACCTCCAAACACTGCATTGTGAGAATACATCAGGGCAGTGAAAGGGTTTTGCCCTTGTCACATCCCACCTTGTACAGGAAACAATGTTTGTGCTCTACACATACATATGGGTGCTGTGTGCACAAGACTTGAGATGCATCAAGCTCACTATTCCTGAACTGAATAACCCGAGGCAAGGTGAAATACTCAGGTACTCAGTGCACATGTAACAGTGGATCACTGTTCAAAAATATTTAGATGCAAGGTCCTATTATTGGACCATACTGCTGGTTAATGTGTAATTCAAATTTCATAGAATCATAAAGTCATAGAATCACCAAGATTGGAAAAGGTCTACAAGATCATCCAGTCCAACCATCCTATCACCAGTCATTCTTACTAAACCATAATTTCCTGAACAAATCTTTATTTATTTATTTATTTGTTTATTTTTGCTAAGATTTTCTTGAGAAATACACCTTGCCCAGGAATTCCCATGCACAGCAGGCTAAGCCCACTAATATAATGACAAAGTATGTAGTATTTAGTGATCAATTACATGTCTTAGTGATGTTTCTATTTTTAAGTTATGAATGTTAGTACATACCTGGTATTTATATATATCTCTATGTAATCATTTTGTGAATATACAGTCAGATGTCTAAGTACACAATAATTTGTTTTTAAGAACAATTGTGCATTTCATTGACCAATTGTTGGCCAGTTCCTGCTACTATCTGGACACAAGAAGACTGCCTGCTCCTGCCTGTGTGATACTAGCATATTAACAGTAAAACAGTGATGTAATTAACAGATAACCAGACAGAGATGAACTAGGAGATGAATATCAGTGAAAACTGGAGATTGCACATGAGGGCATCGCTGTTCAAACAGAACATGCTTGTCTGTAAAAGACTGAGCATTAAAAGGGAAGATGTTTGTTAATGACTAGGGTAACTATTGAAAGTAAAAAACATGCTTCCCCACCTTGCACTGTGAGTTTCTTACACGTACAGAAGTAACGTGCAAGAGCTCTTTCACAACATGGCCAAATCAGTAGAGGAATAATAATTTAGGGTAGCTATTGAACTTGAAGTCTTCTTATTGATGTTGTAATAGCATTCTCACAAGCTCTGACTTTTTATTTGAAGTTGTATAAACAATATAAATGAAGAGAAAAACGGTGAAAATACTAAATGACTTTTTATAATCTCTGTGCTATTAATTTGATTTTACAGGGGTTTTATGGCTGTCTATTGTAGCAGAGCTACTCTATAACATTTTACTTCTGACTGGAGTTGTTCTTATGTCAGTAGAAATGTGCTACTACAGTTCTGTCATTGACGGGCTAAAGATCAACGCTTTTTCTGCAGTAGTCATCGTACTAGCAGGTACAATTTATTACATCCAGAAATTCTAATATTAGAAATTTTAACAGGTAGAGTTGAAGATTAATAAGTGTCTATGATTGCAAACTACTACCATATCTACTGAGACATTAACAAGAAACTGTTTTCTTTTAAATAAAAAATACTGTTGTCATTTCTTAACGTTTTTTTAACATTTTATATTTATACTTATTATTTTTAATGTCAGTGCTTTAACTTTATAATTTTTAATTTGTCTGTCCGATTGTCAAAGAAAAAATAACTTGATTTTCTATTTTCAATATGCTGAGAACAAAATGAGCAATAGTCCAATCAAAATGGCACTTATAAGAGGGAATAAAATTGAATCACATCATTTTTAATAGAAAACTATCATAAAAATTGTGTCTAATTTTCTGCATCTTACTTTTTAATCCAGTGCTATCTAATAATAGCATCTGAGGCAAATTCAATTTATAAGAAACTTCAAAGGGTCCTCAGTTCAACCCCCTGTTCACAGCATGATTACCTCTGAGATCAGAGCAGTTTGCATAGCAGGGCTATATCCTGCTGGTTCATAAAGACCTGCAGCCTTCCTTGGAAGCTGATTCCTCTGCTTGTATGTCCTCATGGTGAAGAATTTAGTGTATCAGTACCTGAGCAATCTGGTCTGAGCTCATCACTGACCATGCATTGAGAACTGGAGGTTAGACCAGAGACTTTTAAAAGTGTCTTCCAGCCTGAACTACTCTGCAATTCTGTCTATGTCAAACAATCATTACTGAAGAAAGTTGTGCTAAAATTACTGGTAACATGAACAATGTTACATAGTTACTCATTTTAAATTTAGAAGCAACATAACTTCTTAGGGAACACATATCACCATCCTTCACATTGTCATGAGTCCAAAGTGATTTATGCTGGTTGAGAGCATATCTTCCAGAAACACATACAGTTGCAAATTGAGTACGTGGGCAGATGGCAAAGCCTAAGTCCTTATGAATTAATCTCAAGATGCTTTTCACTGAGAAAATTGGGTTTGATCCTAATTCTAATGTTTGTGGATTTAGTGTTCTTGTAGTTGTGATTGCTGTGCCTTTCTTCATGAATTAAAGGTTTTTCATTATACTTTTTCCTCTTAAACATAATCACTTATTTAATTAATTTGCCACTATCATCTGTTGAATAAGTATACCAAGATTTTTAAAAGCCCAGTCATGATTATGGGGAAAAAAACTTCCTTTCTGAAGATGACTTTACATACTTGAAGACACCTACTGTGTCTCACCTTCATCTTCTCTCAAAGAAATGATAGAAAAATATACCACATGATTTCACATGTATTTCTACTGCCTCTGATCACTCTTGCTGCTCTAGTTATTCTCTTCCTCAATTTTTCTACATTCTTCCTAAAGGAAAGTGCTTAATGTGGACAATGGGGTGAGCCTCCAAGGACTTCAGAAGGCAACAATTTACATTCCAGATAGTAATGTCTAGAACACTGCAGTTTTATTTCAGCATTCAAGTTAGGCCCAAATTTCCTAATCTTTATCTGACAAGTATTTTTCTAGCCTCCTCTTAGGAAAAATCTCCAACTCTCAGAACCACCACCATCAAAAAAAAGCAAAACAAAATAAAACAAAACAAAACTCAGCCCAGACTGAGGGACATGGCTGCCTCTTTCCTTTTTGCAGGCTCATCCAGTAGCAATGCCAAGTAGATGTCAGAGTGAGATAGGACACACACAGACATGCACAGGACTGTGACATAGTCAGTCAGCATGCCATAATCAACACACTGGCTTGAACACAGTGGATTCATATAAAAACATGAGCACAGACAGCTGACTCTCAACTTGAGCTGGCAGAGGTGGGAAATCAGTAATGCAGGCAAATGCACAGCACTCCTTAGGTTCACAAGCACACAGACATTTACAGACTTTATACATGCTGGCACAAGCCCTCTGTCTGTCCAGTATGCCTAACCAGATCCTGGGCTCCCTTGTCCACTTCCCAGGTCTCCTGCTTATGGATTATTCCAGCTTGATGCAAACTGTGAACACACAGCTTTCACATACAGACACTCATCCCATATGCACTCCATGCTGCAAGTCCCCCTGGATGTAATAGCATGGACTCCCACCCCTCCTGATATCCCAGCTGGCTGGTTCAACTTGGAGTTTGATGTCTAATACACCCCCCCACACACACATCAGCTCTGGGGAAAATATGTAAACTCGCCCCCCATAGGAGCTGGCGCCAGGCACATGATCTGTGATGCGTGGCCTGGCTTCAGCATCCAATATGGAGCCCCACACTTGCCTCACTCATATCGCATCCCACCAGTTAGATGGTTTGGGATTGCACTACACTCTTGAATCAGTGTCCAGGAGTAGAAGACCCTACTGATGACAGAAGCTGCACTGAAACCCTACTGGTTCCAGTAGTTCACATCATAGGCTGGGGCACCCACATTCCCAGCCTTACTCCAGTAATTGGCATTAATTCCACTCATGCTGGTGCCCTCAGTAATTTGCACTTAATCATTTGAAGTCACATCCACACACATGTACATTCCCTCAGTCACACTGTTTTTTACCAGTAGCTGTTTTGGGGAATGCACAATTTTGTTTCAGTGATGGGTAATAAAAGACCCCCACTGGCTCCAGGATCTGATATCACAGGTCAGGGGCCCATACCCCTAGTCTGACTTCAGTGGCTGGCACTTCGGGCTCAAAGACTGCAGGACCCGACAATAGAAACTTTACTCAGTTCAGCAGCTGACAGCACCGCTAGGGGTGCCTCATCCCCTGGCCAGACTCCAGAAGCTAGCACCAGTTTTCACACATACACACATCAGATATCCCCAGCAGCTAGCATAGTCTCTGCAGTCCCATACACACAAGGCAGAGAATGCAAATACATGGACTGATATTTAAGAAAAAGATTTAATAAGAAAATACAAGAAGATAGGATGGACTACTATGATCAGGCAATGGGCTTCACCAGACAAAAGCACTGACAGTTCCCATTTCACACAGGACCAGCTGCTTCAGCCCCTTTATACTCTTTCACCATCCCCCACTCCTCTACCTCCCCACATTGCTTCTTTCTGCTCCTCCTCCTTTCCTTTATCCTCCCTTCTACCTCCTCTCCAGGTTGGGTCCTATCACTGCTTCCTGTAACATTTGCCTGTCAGGTTTGTGCCCCTATATGTTTGCGTCTGTGGCTTCCTTCCTTTCTTATCTTTCATTGCACAAGAAAAAGATTCTAGTGAGCTTTATTTAATTGTTCAGACAGTATCACAAATCACTAACACATTTTCCTTGTGTCAGTAGTTATAACATTCACCATTATTAATATTCCTGATATATCTTTCTACAGTACTAAGGAGGCTTACATGGCAAGTTTTTACTGGATACTTACTTCAGCTAGACTCTTATTTTAAACATTTCATAAGATATAAAAAAATTGAAGAGTGTCTTAGTTGTTAAATCGACATATAATCTATTGTAAATATAAACCAAATCTAGTTAAATTTTCAAGGAAATGGATTAAATATTCCTTCACTTTAATCTGTAACAAAAATGCAATTTTTTGTACCAGCATGCTCTTGAATCTAGCACACAAAAGCTAACTAACATTCAATTAATGGAATGTGTAGCAAAGTATAGCTACATAATTAAAGGTATACAGAAAACATATGCTTTAAGAAAACAGTTATATTACTTAACCATTTAAAAAGATCAGGATTTAATTTCCCTCAGTCTTTATCTCAGACCAAATAAAGTCTTAAATGTACATTCTAACTGAAGTACAATATGTTGATCTAGCTACATAATTAAAGGTATACAGAAAACATATGCTTTAAGAAAACAGTTATATTACTTAACCATTTAAAAAGATCAGGATTTAATTTCCCTCAGTCTTTATCTCAGACCAAATAAAGTCTTAAATGTACATTCTAACTGAAGTACAATATGTTGATCTAGCTACATAATTAAAGGTATACAGAAAACATATGCTTTAAGAAAACAGTTATATTACTTAACCATTTAAAAAGATCAGGATTTAATTTCCCTCAGTCTTTATCTCAGACCAAATAAAGTCTTAAATGTACATTCTAACTGAAGTACAATATGTTGATCTAAAAAAAAAGAATTAGTGTGAAATTTTATCCTTATATGAAAACTCAAAGGAGGGAGTTCTAATAAACAACAGGTTCACCATCCAGTATTTCAGGGAAGATCATTTCATAGTGACTACTGAAGCCATGCCACTGTAAACATGTACTTGTTATGTCCTAGACTGGGAGCCTCTGTGAACTAGCAATTGCTTTTATCTTTTTTTTTTTTTTTTGTACAAAAATTCATGAAACAGAGCTACTTTGGGAACATCTATCAGTTAGGTCTTGCAAGTTTGGTGGGGGACTGTCTGCTTTGAGAATCTTGTGTTTTAGACAGTGGGTTGCTTCCAGGATATTTGTGGATTTGTAAATGTAGCTGAAAACAAAAAATAAGGAAGTTAATGGGGAAGTGCAGTGATTGAAAATAAAATGCTGTGCGAAAGAGATATCATTAGGCTTAGGTAGAAGCTTTGTAGGAATTTTGAAAAGTAGATGATTAAATAGAATCCACTTTAACAACTGAGTATTTAAATGCTTTTTAATAGGCATTAAGTACTTGTTCACTTTTTCATTTGTGTAGATAGTGCTGATAAATCTGCCTGCTTTTGATGCACCAAAACAACTAATACTTGCACCTTTGAAAATCTTTCCACTGAAAGACAGAAATGTATGGGAAATGAGACCTGTGCAATGCAATTGAGTGAGAATTCATTGTTATGGCTGATGCCTTCTGAGGGCTAAATTACTACATTACAGCTATTTTCAGAGAGTGAGAACCAATAACATTTTTGCTTTTCAAAATCCAAGCGTTACTTATTCCACTGCACCCAGAGATTCTACCAGCAAACATCACAGGTGTCAGAGGATTGAAATAGTGATTATACAAACACACAATACATAAATACAACTTAGATAACAATGCCCATTTTTTTTTAATGTCTTAGGAAGTTTATGTATGTTGAAAAATGTTCTTCAGGAGCTCAAGGGAAAACTGCAGTAAGTTGAAAATGAAGAAAGGCTGCAGCTTGCATTTTCTAATATTCTCATGATATTGTATTTTTTAGGTCTTCTGGGCATGGTTGCTCACATGATGTATACAACTGTATTTCAAATGACTGTAAATCTTGGTCCTGAAGACTGGAGACCTCACACATGGGATTATTGCTGGTCCTATTGGTACCTATTGGTTTATGTTTGGTTCTTCCATTAAATATCAATTACTTCACCCTAAATTATATATATATTATATATAAGAATTTATACTTACTTTATAATGGATGGGTCTAAACTACTTTCCTCCTGATGAAACAGTTCAGTACCTAGATGTTTTTTCCTCCAGATTCAGTTCTTCTATTATTACATAGAATGTGTAAGCATGTGAGTTTTGCTTTTACCATTAGGAAGGAATAATTGCATGAACTAGAACAGGCCGGGGGATGACCTGCTGGAGAGGAGCTCTGCAGAGAGGGACCTGGGTGTCCTGGTGGACGACAGGGTGACCATGAGCCAGCAGTGTGCNCTGTGATTAGATGGTTCTGCATAAAGCAAAGGTTCTTTTCCACATGCATCAGATTGCCCATTTTTTTCAGACCCAGGTTTGGTGCCTTTGTTTTTCAGGAAGATTTCCTTGCATTAGTTACTTAAAACTATCCTGCCCTCATTCATTTAGGCTAAGTGTTTCCTTACTTCAAGTTGTTGCACACGGAACATTTCAGACAAAATGTAAATTTCTGAGAAGAGTCTTGTGCCCTATAATTAATTTTGCCCTATAAGTAATTGCAACATTTATTCTGACGAAATATAGTAAATTTATTAAGAAAGAGGGCTATGCAAGGGATTTTTTTGCTATATGGATGCCTTTGTTGTGCCACTGAAAATCCATTCAAATTTGGTCAGTATGTATTTGTACTTTCAGATACTTGTTGGAAACAGCTGTCATTATGTCAGTAGAGAAGCAATTGTATTGGGTTAAATACAAAGTCTGCTGGACCCAATAATTAATGTCACTAGAGCAAAACTCTCTAACTCTCTCCATACCAGTTCCGAGAGTTGAGATCACAGATTGTTGTCAGTCACACATGTTCTTTTAAGATTTACTGTATTGCTACTGACCAAGAGATTATAGTTATGCCTTTACAGTGCAGATTTGCTGGTGATTTTGCACTGAAATGGTGGTGTTTTTTGTTTTGTTTTGTTTTGTTTGTTTGTTTGTTTGTTTCCTATCTCCTGTTTTGTTACTTTTCACCTTCCTAATAACTGCAATCACACTTGAAGATCACTCCACATTGTTTTGTCTCTGTCCAGGAGTCTAAATTTCCTAGGCAGAAGCAGTTTGTTTGTAAGCTTCTGTTCGATATGTATAAATGGAACTGTTTCTCTAGTGCTTTCAGTGCACTCAAGAATGGGTCCAGTCAATACTTCAAGGACAGAGGTTATTCAAATAATGACAAATGGTGTAGTTTAACTTATTTGTCCAACTTACAATGAAGCCATTGGTACCTGCATATGCAAAGACACTGAGGAAGATAGTCTTTGTATTTCCTTTTTATTAATCAATTGCATTATCCTTTTTTTTTTTTTTCTGTAAAAATTTACTATTCTTTCCTTTACTAACTAAAAGGTAGTTATGTCACCCCATTCAAATCTAAGAATAAAGCAAACCATACGTACAGATGCCTCATTTCCTTCTTCCAGTTGTTTTGCTTGGTTTCTTTCCTCTTATCTCTTTTCATTTGCAATATTGTCTCTCTTTGGATAGCATACATTTGGACCTTCCTCATTTTTGTGTAAATCCTCAACTCAAGCATTCCAAAACTTCTCTGCCGCTGAGTGAGTGAGAGAATCTCATAAGAGTGAAAAGGGAAAGATGCTGATACTACAAGAAGAAAGAAGACAAATGTCAAAAGATGAGCATTCATGACAGTAATTCTCTATTTTTAATTATCCCAACATCCACTTGTGGCCAGTGTCACAAAGACCATGACAGGGACATGGAGAGGCAGACGCACGTGAAGAGATTTTACCACTTTTACCATTGGGTCCTTTTTAACATCACCTCCCTAACAGACAAGGAAAACAGAGAGTAAGGCCAGTGGCAGTAGTTTTTGATCCCAACCTCCAGACTCATTGGAGAAGAACTCCAGTGCCTGCGAGAACAGTTGATCCTCTGTAATGCCTCTTCCACCAGCTATTATTTTCCATGTCTCCTCACATCTGGCTACAATGCCAGAGTTTTTCTACCACCTGGTCCATAAGGCACCTGCCACAATAATTACTACTGATGGGTATGCTCACTCTGTGGTGGCCCTGAACATCTTTTCAACAAGTGTTGTTGTTTAACCCAGCAGGTGGCTCAGCACCAGACCACTGTTTTCACATTGATGTCTTATCAACATTGTTTTTCTCCTAGAACCAAAAACATAACATTGTGCCAGACTCTGAAGAAAACAATTCCATCCCAGCTGAAACTAAGACAATAAATCTCACCATATTTCTGTCTTCTTAGGTAGGTTGGAAGATGTTTATATTATTAGTGAATATCTCTATCTCCTTGTGTTTCTTACACTGATATATCCTCAAGTGAAAAAACATTTTCTCTCTAAAGAATTGCTTTGTACTAAGTTTCCATCACTAAGCAGTGATGGAAAAATATGTAATCCAGTTGCACTTTTATCTATAGATCTTTTATCCAGATGAACTAGTTGCTGTAGTCCACTTTCTTTTCCAGTTAATCTTTCTGATCACCCTTCTGCCTTTATTCTTTGAGCAGAACTCTTGAAGCTGAATTTCCACTGCAGCCAATCTAACTTTATCCTCTGGCTCTCTCAGTAACAAGATTTTGCTCACTTCTTTCCTTGGTTCTTCTTAGTCAGTGGGTTTCTTTTTGTTTCTTTTCTTTTTTGTTTTTCTTTTTTTCTTTTTTCAAAATTATTTATGGAAAAGGAAAGGTTCTGGGAAAAAAATCTTGAAGAATTACATTAATATCCCCTTATATTGTCAAAGGAAATAATTTTCTTCTATAAACAACAGAAGTATATTTGTGTATTTTAACACAACATTCATCTTAAAAGCATTTGCTCATAAGAACTCAGTTTTTTTCAGTCTTTAGTAAGAGGCCTTTTTTGAAGGTTTCTTGAAATCAGTTTCTTGCCTTTATTTCACTAGCTCCTTCAAAGGGCTTTAACAGATTGGTTAGGATGCCCTCAAAAAGAGTTGTGCTTCTTAGTAATAACTGTATCAATTTTTCTACTAATGCTACAGTGTTTTATTTATTCAGTCAAAATACTTTTTACATTAATCAGATAGACTACCTTTAAATTATCTTATAGGCTAAGACTTGATTTCACTGCTGCCATCTTCAACTCTTCTCTACTACAGTTGACTCAAGCCATGGGTTACATATCACCACAGGTAGATCTACTGTCCCATCAGTGTTCAGTTTGAATGGTGATGTACATCTGTCTGCTTCTGCTGACTTTCCCCATTTCTTGCTCTTTCTTTGTTACAAGGTCTTTTCCACTTATCCTCATACTTGAGATGGTAAGTCAACGTGTAATTTGGCTGACTTGAGGAGAAAATATAGCTGAAACTGCTCCCCTTTCTTTCTGCTCCTACTAGTCCTGTGTCTGTGTACCATATTCCGTTGTACCTAAACTGTGTCAACGCATCTGATTGTCTGATTATCCTGGAAAATAATCCTTGCTGAAAATAGCACTCAAAAGGGAAAAATAAAATAAAATCAAGTTATTTAACAACATAAATGAGTTCACTGAACTACAGCAAGGATGTGGGATCAAACAGCTATGAAGGAGAAAAGACATTAACAGGAATTGCTTAAACTGATTTCTCCACAGAAGCTCACATTTTATTTGATTATGCTGACCTTGCCATTTTAAGAAAGCTAAATTTCTCCACTGTAAACTCTAATTTGTTCCACTGTGACCATTTTTTTACATGATAATTTTACACTTCTATCATGCATTGCCGACTCAGTAGCCTAGATTTTTCCTGTATCTTCATTAAATTGCACTACATATCATTTTTTTGTTCTGTCTTGTTATGGTGTTACTCTAAACATTCAATGTCATTTTCTTTCTCTTTAGTTGTCACCTGTGTTTTCTCAGGAATGTAATTCAGTGTGTGAGCCTGCT
Organism: Odontophorus gujanensis; assembly: GCA_013399175.1. Classification (NCBI taxonomy): domain Eukaryota; kingdom Metazoa; phylum Chordata; class Aves; order Galliformes; family Odontophoridae; genus Odontophorus; species Odontophorus gujanensis. The sequence goes on from VXAB01005394.1 coordinate 22,216, forward strand.
ATTTAACTCTTTTCCTACTAATCTTTCTGGGTAACTGACACAGATTTTTCTCAGTGGCACCTGAGATTTTAGTCTCAGTAGCTGCACATTTTAATTTTTTAAGTATCTTCATTTTTATGTAGTTCCTTTTCCTGATAATGAACTCGGAATTAACAGAGGCATCAGAAGCATTAAATGTTGATATTATAAGTATTATACGGAGATCTATTCTATAACTCAGATACGCGGATGGCCATTAACTAAACATATTTGTTCTCCGACCATGCTCCTCTTTCTCTAGTATTAACCAATGCAACCACTTGGGTTAATTTTTTTCAAAAATAAAGTTGAAGAACTTGGATATGAAAATGTTCTGCTAATTTCTAATAAACTTTTTTGTTTATAGCCTCGCTTGGACTTCCTTCGCTTGCTGTATGGCTGCAGCTGTCACCACTATTAACAAATACACAAAAACTATTTTGGAATTCAAGCACAAAAGAAAAATGCTGGAAAGGAGTTTAAAGATTAAATACAAGTTTCCTGATCATGCAGCTCCAGAGAAAGCTTGCAATGTGTATGTGAACTCTTTTCACAACACTACAGAGGACCATGCACATCCAGTGAAAAATTTACATCACGGGGGTACTATTTCAGTTCTATAAATTCTAACCTTTTCTCAAGGCATACTGTGAACCATAAAATCAGAACAGAATGAAATATTATTTAATAAAATTGTATATTTGTGTAGTCTTAGTCATCTCTCTAATAAAAAAAATAATAACTCCATTAATGTTTCAAGGAAGTCTTAGTATTGGAAAAGCAAATTCAGTGTCCTAGTTCAGAAAAAAAAATTGTGACAGGTTTTGCATTGCTCTGATTTTTAAGCAGACAGTGCCTGGTGTCTCTTGCTGAAGCTCAGAAAAGTGAAGGTGTGTGCCCTTGTTTGCTGGAGATGTGCTGTTTCGATGAGTTAAGGAGCTGCGGGAGGAGGTGAGCAAGCTGCACTGCACCAAGGATGATGAAAAAGAGATCGACAGATAACTTGTGGATAGACGAGTGCCTGAACCCCAGTATGCACAGAAGAAAGAACAGCTGGAGACTCTGCTTGCTGGAGGCTCACAGGACTGGGAATGCTGAGTGCTTGTGGCTTCCAGTGAGAAGAAGATGGTTCTTTCCCCATTAGCAGATCTTCAACCGCAGAATTGGTTTGGTCTCTGGCATTGGGCAAGGAGTTAGAAGCTCTATCTGGGGTGAGCTCAGAGACTGCAAATCCTGAAATATGCAGTAGCACCAGTTTGTGACGGCAATGGGAGTCTTATTCCTTCAGGGACTGAAGGCCGTTTTCTGGTGATATGATAACATATAGGGATGTTTGCACTCTGTTAAGGCATTGCATGTAAGGTGTTTCAGGGAGTCTGCTGAAGTCTGTCCTGCCCTCTAGCTACTATCCCCTGCTGATTATCCACATGGACACCAAATATGCTACTGGGGAGGACTTGAGCATGTCCAGAGTTCCCCCAGAACTCTGATTTGTGGGGGAAGGTGTAAGACATAGAGGCCCAGGTTGTGTTTTCACAGAATCACACAGAATCATAGGGGTTGGAAGGGACCTCTGAGATCATCAAGTTCAATCCCCCTGCCAAAGCAGGTTCCCTACACCAGGTGTTTTCCTTGACCTTACAGGAAGAAAGTCTGGGAGAAGGGTCTGGATGCTGCAAGCAACAGTTGGTTTTGCATAGTTGGCTTTGACAACTTTAGCAGTCTTTCAGCAGAAGGCCACAAAGATGGTCATGGGGCTGGACCACATGTGGTATAAGAGACTGAGGGAAAAGGGTTTGTTCTACATGCACAGAAGGCTTCAAAGGGACCTGAAGCCCTCAGATACCCACAGTATATAGAGCAGCATTTTGGTATTTACAACAATTATACAGAGCTGGGCTTTTCAAACTGGTGTATGGTGGGACATGAAACACTAGACAGAGGTTCAGACAAGAGATGCTTAGACTGGATGTAAGCAGAAACCTTTCCACTATGAAGACATCAAGAGTGACAAAAGTCTCCCCAGTCTTTCTCATTCGAGACTTTCCAGACCAGACTTGGTACATCTCTGAGAAAAAAAATCTCTGGTCATACCTCAGACATGATCCTGCTTTGTGAAGTTGGACCAGAGACCTCCTAAGGTCTCTTCCCACATGAGTAATCCTCATTCCCTCAAAACTCAATCTTATGGGAAATATTTGGAATATCTCCTTCAAAATTCATTTTCTCCTATCTCATGCTTATTTCTGAATATTTCTAATACCAAATGGACCTTCATTTTCAAGGTTCAATATTTGTTTCCTCTATTCAGTAGCAGAAAATCCCTGTTGTCAGCCTGTATTTTCCTACAATCATCAGCTCCTGTCCTGTAACAGTATCTCAGGGTATAGAATTTAAGCATTATCTCCTGTAGAATTAAGATAGGAAATACAGTCTGCTAGCATTAGAACTGTTAATTCATGGTCACTGTGCACCATTACTTCATTCTCACAAATTTTAGGAAGATCAATGCCATTGTATTCTCCTTCTCTAATTTGGTATTTATCCTTTTCCCAACTTCTAAACACCTTAAAACAAACAAAACAAACCCAAGATGGCATCACTAGGCAGTGGATGGGCTAGACCGAGTCCTGCTAGCAGACACTTGTTGTCCTCCCAATGGATTTCGGTCTGCAAAAACTGGTCCCGCTTGGGCTAGCATGCCATAGCCCGCCCGACCAGGGCCATCGGCTGAGGAACTGCACCGATACGATGAGCAGCAAATGGCATTTATTGTTTCTGCTTCACAGCTTTTATGGCCTACTGATAAGCATGCGCACTAATGAGCTACAATGAATCAGCAATTTGCAACAAGGTGGCAATGGCTTCTAAGTGCTACCTGGCACACAGGGGGTTTCGATCTCGCCAGAGCCCTAAAAGCTTGCAGCTCTGCTACAACACTTTATTGCAGGAGCACTGTGGAACTTGCAAAAAGATGTCAGTTAGGCATTTATACCATCAAATATTGTGGCGCTTATACTGCAGACCCAGTCAAGTGTGACGGATATGACATCTTAATAAGATGTGCTCAGAGGTCCATACAGACAAAGCTACAATTATGCTGGTTACTCAGAGTGAAGCAAAAGTTAGTGACAGAAATAGGCACTTCCAGGATGCAATTTATGTAATCCTAAGGTTTGCATCAGATAAATCACAGACTCCAGACACCTGTTTCTTTCCACTGATTACGAGTGTTATGGGAGGTAAAGAATAAGAGCAGCTGCCATCTAAACTAAATGTTGCTTTTTTATGTAAAGCCATTGCCCCTTGTTCTATAACTACCATCTCTGTTAAAGCTTTACTGTAGGCCTCTTGACATACTACAAGGAGAAATGAAACAACGTTATATTAAATAAAACATTTCTCTAGGGGATAAAAACAACTCAGAAACGTCAGTGGAGAAATCTTGTTCTCAATACAAAAACAAACAAACAAACAAACCCAACGGATTATTGAAAAGTGTGACCCATTTCAAAGGTCACTTAAAAGGTCACTTAATCCTTCTTTTTCTCCAGGCAGGATAAGCCAAAGCTACATTGCTTTTTTACAGATGCTTCATTAATCTGTTCTTTAATGCCTCCAAAGATAGGCATTCTAAAATTTCTTAGACAATTTTTCCTTAATGCTTAGTTATTCTTAGCAGAAAATTCTTACCCTGTAAATCTCCTTTTCAGTAATTTTAGCACTTGGTCCTACAACAAGAGAATGGGAGAACAGTTCTATCCTCTTGACAATATATTTAGGCATTTTAATAGTGTTTAGGTGTAACTTTCTTTTGCTTCCTAGTTTCAAAATTTCTTGATGTTATTCCCACCATTTTCCCTTTCATTCCTTGAAATGTTCCAAGTTTTTAAAATGTTTGAAATTAGCAATGAATTTCTGCTGATATTTAGGAAGTGCAAAGAGGAGCAAAAATATTATTCACTTATTTTAATGGTAAATCTACCTGGCTTTACAGAAAAGGACAATGTTAATTCATGTTCAGCTTTGATGTCCTGATTCCCTGACCCCTTTCTGGAGAAACTGGGGCAAATTACTCAGCACCTGACATGATGGCTGCAGGTGGAAGCAGCCTGTCTCTGAAGGGAAGGAGGATTCTAGCTGAGGAACTGGCGGGACTTATTGACAGGTCTTTAAACTGGGTATGAAGGGGGAAGGGAACAAAATGAGGGCCACTGAGGCTGAGGGGTAGTTCAAGGCTCAAAACAGAGCTTGCTGGGTGAAGAGAGTGGAGTTCCTAGGCATGGTGAGAGGCGGGGGGATACTGCTTCCCTTAAGTGTCTGTACATTAATGCGCACAGCATGGGAAGTAAACAGGAAGAGCCGGATGCGGTCACAAGGCCATGATCTCATTGTGATCACAGAGATGTGGTGGGACAGCTCTCATGACTGGAATGTTGCCTTGGAGGGCTATGTGCTTTTTAGGAAAGATCGGCTGGCAAGGCGAGGTGGTGGAGTTGCTCTTCATGTGAGAGAGCAGTTAGAATGTATTGAACTCCACTTGGGGGAGAGTGACGTAGCAGTGGAGAGCTTGTGGGTGAGAATCAAGGGGCAGGTTGGTAAGGGTGACACTGTTGTGGGTGTGTACTACAGGCCCCTGATCAGAAAGAAGAGGTTGATGAGGCCTTCCATAAGCAATTGGAAGTAGTGTCATGTTCCCAGG
>VXAB01005396.1:0-31196 GCA_013399175.1 Odontophorus gujanensis
AAAAAACTGTCACCATGGGGGTGCTCTGCCAAGGAACATCGCTGTGCCTCCTCCCCTTAATGACCTCCATCACTGGGATGATAGGAAAAGGTTCCTGCCAGAATTCAGTAACAGTTTAGGCAGCAAACGGGGGACAAATTTAGGTCCAAAACCACAAAATTTGGCTGCACTCCTATAATTAGATCTGTGCAGACATGATTCTTCCTTCACATTACACTTCCCTTCCTTAATTGGGCCACCACACAGGGGTGGAGGTCCTCTCATACAGATCAGACCTGCTGGCTTTGGGACTTTTTACACAATCTGTTGAATCTCTGCACACATCTTTTGTCTTGCATTACAAATGAATCAGGAAACGTGGTTTAACCAGGCCACCTAACTGTGCTTGGGTATATTACATATTCAACCTCACGGACTTTAAAATATCTATCTTCCTGAATCTCAAGTTTCACAATTTTAAAGTTTACCAAGTAATTTTTTACTTGTGGTACTGCTAAAGGAAAGTTTTCTTATTGTATTTCAACATTAGTGTGCTGCCCAGCAGTACCTGGCATTTTTGGCATGCTAATTTCACACCCATATGCCACCTCTCAACAGAAGCCCCTTCTTCTGTGGCTTTTTACAGAGTGCTTAAGCTTGGCTAGAAGATGAGTGCAGATGGGGAAGTTGTATCAGGAGTATTTATTTAAATGTTGAAATACTTCAGCAAATGTTATTAATTCAGCATCAGAGCTTAAGATTTGCTTAAGTATAGTTTTCCCCTCTGGTGACAGTGCTACTATTCCAAGAGCCATCCTGCAGAAGAAGAAGACAAGGAAGAGTATACAAGGAAGAGTATAGAAAGCCTAGATGTTCACTTCAGTTGGTACTTTCACATGTGTTATGCTTCCTTTTTAGGTTTCTTCTAAATGAACTGACTGGCGGCTAGTAGGAACTGTACTATTAAAGCCCTTATTGGTTAGGACCCCATCTTGTCATGAGCTAATGCTTAGAGACTAAAAGATATCTTATAGTCATTTATGCATGTCTTTAACACTTTCCTTCATTAGTTCTACAACTAGATGCTGTCAATACATTTAATATAGAGTAATGCAAACAAAGGGTTTTTAAGAACCCCCATAGCCCTGTCTTGTCATTCAGACTTGAAATCTCACCTGTGGTGCTTAAGAAGTTAGCTGGTCCACTGGAAGGAACATGCTAATAGACAGAAGTCTTCATAAACAAAACAAAACAAAACAAAAAACAAGCAGGATAAGGCAGGTTGTCTCTTCCTTTGTAAGTACTCAAGATAAGGCCTTCAAATATTTTGATGTATTAACCCATTGTAAACAAAATAATGACCCTCAAAGAGTCTTACACAAAATGAAATCTACAAAAGCAAAATACCTATTAATTTTATTATGAAATTAAGTTTCAAGAGTGAATACAATTTAGGGAAGAAGTAGTAAAGTAATAATGGAAAGAAAAAGCTACTGAAAAGGGAAAGTAGTTCAGCTTCATACTAAAAAAAGCAAAGAACAGAACAGCACTTTAAAAGACAGACTGCATATATTTGATATAAATCCTTGAAAGTAGATGCTGAACTTACACAGCTTGTAGTCTTTCTCCTAAGCACTCATTATTCTCTAAACACCAGCAATAATCAGGGAGTAGGAGCTTCTCTTATACAGAGCTTTTGACATCCTTTGGGGAACCATTCATTAGTGTCATCTGGGGGCCATTTGAAAGTGAGTCAGGATTAGACATGGCCTCAGGTAAACAGTGATGAAATACAATGGTGTAAATGATTAAACAACCTAGAGAAACAGTAGATAAAAACTTCAGGTAGCCAATGGCAGAGAGAGGAGTGAACTCTGAAGAAAAGTCAGGGAAGTTACGAGGTTGTGCAAAAAGCTCTACAAAATATAGAACTTCAATCACAGACAGCTTGGAAAGGAACCATAATACATAAAAATGATGGCAGAAAATAGGAACATAGCTAGAAGCTGAAGGATAAATTAAGACAGTAACATGGGAGGTTACATGCCTTATATTTCATTGAGTTTAGCCTCAGCTGGGATCCAGCCACTCCCCTCTGCTCCTCAGATCTTAAGCTCCATTTTAGCTCAGGACTGAGCACTTCCATTCACTTGAGTTGTAGGACTGAGTCTCTGGTCTTGTCTTTAGCTTTGATGCTTAACTATAAATGGTCATTGTTTCTTGATCTTACTTTTATTGTCTTTTGGTAGTTCCTATTTAAGGTTTCCTTCTTATAGCACATGGAGGTGCTGATGGATTTTGGTGTTCCTGTCTTCTACGCTTAAGCGCTATGGAGCATGCCTGTAAGTGTTGGAATCTGCTTCAGTTCTTCTGCGTTACTTGTACTGATTAATGATTAACGATGCAATAGCACCATTACAGATTTTGGTGTTTTCAAACAGTGATTCTCTTCTCTATCCTTTCTGGTATGCTGTGACTAAGAACTGAACAGTGGAAGCAGCTTACCATGCTTGAGGGAAGTGCTAGGAAGAGTTTCCGAGGGCCTCATGCTCAGTGCAGAGAAAAATGACTTGATGATGAAGTTAGCCTTTTCTAGAACAGTGCTGGTTTATTTATCTATTTTCTTTGCCCAATGCAACAAGTTTACTGGGTAAAGCAACTTTCTAGGCATTCAGAATAAAGAATCTTTTGTAGCTAAACTTAAATTGTAGTAATAATTGGTTTCAGGTGATACTATTCTGGGAGTGAAATTCAACCTGTATATCAGAATTAGAATACAGATGAAAACAGTGTCTCCTGAAAGAGACAGGAAAAGCTAGCTAACATGAATTTAAATGAATAAAAATATGTAATGATCAAAAAGGAAAATAACAGTGAAATTAGAATAGACAAATAGAAGACAAATCTTATAAAAGCAGCTGCTGTGAACCTAACAGACACCTGTGGATATCAATGGCAGAGCGATCACAATAGGAATCTGGCTTTTGTGTACTAATTATGATTTTAATTGCTTTGTTTTAGTAATAGAAAGGTCACCCTTATTTAGCTAGTAGTGAACTAGACACAGCATGTTTAGCTGGTGGTGCTGTGACAGATTCTGTATTTCATTGCCACACTGATCCACAAATGTTGTGGCACTGCATTTTCTGTTCATCCTCAAGTTCATCCAAATAGTGTGACATTTGGGTTGTGCTCACAATGGTTTGCATTGTTCTGCAGTATAATTGAAGGTACATCTCATGTTGTAATCTATGAAGATGTTCAGCATCTCTTGTAAATGGCTGTAGCTTTAGGAAGAGTGAACAGCTGACTCTTAAGCTAATATAGCTACAGCGAGCAGCTGACAGAGGGGAAAAATGCTTCACTGGCTTTATACAGACTATCTAATATCTAGATAGTATATGCTAAAGTACTTCTGCCAGAGTATTTGATTATTGTTTGATTACTGAAACTGACAACTTAGACTGTAAAATGTTAGGGGTTTCATGGTATCATCTTTTGGTGTTCTTTGGGCTGAGTCTGGTGTCTTTGCTTTTTTTTTGTTATCAGATAATGAGAAGCTTGATGCCATCTAGGGAATGAATGGAAAGATGCTCTTATGGAGGGGAAAAAAAAACCAACAAACTAGCTTTTTTGTGGCAAAGAAAATAGGAGATGTGAGCATCTCTGAACCAGGAAGTTCTCAAGATGCATTCCCACCTTGAAGATGTGCCAGTACAGATAAGAGCAAACAGTACCACAAGAAAACTCAATTGAGAGGCAAGATCCTTTTTTTTAATTCCATGATAAAACAAAGGTTGCCACTGCATTTCGCATCTGCAGCTCTAGTCCTTAGCACCATCATTAACTGTAGTTTCAAGGTCTGAGTTGCAATGCTTTGTATTGTAGAGAGGATGCTGTTTTATTTTTGACCTGTTCTTGCTCGTCATTGCTGACAGATGGCAGCAAATGAGTACAGATTTTCTGTCTCTATTGTGGTCTGTTCGTCCTCAATGGCTGTCTGTAGAATTACTCTATTCAAGACCAAAACGGTGCTGATTCCACAGTAAATGTACGACTGCAGTGAAAGACAAAGGCTTGATTTAACATGTCAGAGCATTTAAGCAGATGACGAAACTGCTGTGCTCCTGTTAGCAGTGATGCTGACAGCGAGTTGTTCTGTGCTGAGCTGGATGCTCGCTTCTGCAGCTGCCCCAGACATCTTGGAAAGGCACGTTTTTGAGCGCTGCTCTGAGCTTCCCTGTAGTCTTTACATCCAAACACACAACGCAGGCTGCGATGCGTCCCTCTGGGGGGAGAAGCGGGGCTGCCTAAAGGGGGAGGACCAACAGAACAACGACTTGATGCGTGTCGCAGTCACTCAGCCGCCTCTCGCCAAGAAGTCGCCGGGTTGGCACGTCACGTGTTAGGCGGTGGGCGCGAAGCCCAGCAAAGGCCGCAGAGGGGGCAGTCAGGAGGGCGCGCATAGAAAGTTTGGGCTTCGCGAGCCGCCGTCCGCGCGCCGCGCTGACAGGACGCGGCGGCCCGGCCCGGCTCGGTTTCGGCGGCGGCCCTGCACCGGCACGGGCGCTATGTCTGCGCTGACTAAAGCCTCCGGGGCGCTCAAATCGGTGGATTACGAAGTGTTCGGACGAGTGCAAGGTAAAGGCAGGCTCCGCGCGGCGGGGCGGGGGTGCTGAGGCGGTGCCAAGGGCGCGCGGCTCGAGTGGCCGTTGTCTGGTTGTTTGCGCATGCGCGGAGGCGTCGGCGCGGGGCTGGGTGGGCCCACCGTCCCCTGTGAGGGGAGCGGGTGTGCTGCCCGGAGCCCTTACCCGCCTTCTCTGTCACCGCAAAGCTGCACGGCTGCGTTATTTTGTTGTTGTTCAGAAATGGCCTTGTTTCCAATAATTGCATTGTGTTTTCTTTCTTTTCTAGGTGTTTGTTTCAGGATGGTAAGGCAGTGTCTGATTTATCAGTTCTACCTCCCAGCATGGCATTTCCAGCGCTAAGAATAGGGCAGCAGATCTCTGGGCTGTAAACGTATCCACTCGGTGGCTTGAGTTCTAACTTTAGTACTGTGTTTAAAAGAGGGCTTTTTAAAACAAATGTATTTATATTAAAAATATTTTTAGAAAATTATTAGTGTGTTGTTTGTGTGGTTTCTAAAGGCTGTCTGGTTTGTGTTGTAACAGCTGAAATATAGACATGCAGACAGACAAATCTTGAGAAAGGTTAATTCTCAAGTGCTGAGTGCTGGCTTCTGAAGCTGCATGCTCCAGCTGAAGTTATTTGTTGCAATTACAGTGCCACTATTTAAGGAATCTTTTATTCCCTTATAGCAGAGAGTTATGGTCTCTGTGGCTGTTGTCCCAGCTGAAGTTCAGTGGTTCCAAACTGCATGTTCGGGTGGTAAACCAGGAAATGAGAGACATATTTTTCAGCAGCTTTGTTGGAACACAGCGGGCTGTCTTTAACATTAGATCTAAAAGTATAGCTTATATATTGTGAAATAGTTCAAAATTGCAAACGATAAATGATACAGCACAGTGTATCTTTAATTTTGCTCTACAAAGTAGAAAGTGTCCCTGTACATCGTGTGGTGGGCAGGTGCATGCTTGTTCTTACTTGTTTTGAGCTGACCTGGAGTCATGTGAAAACACACCAGGGTGCCAGTCCTGTGCTTATAATCAGTGTTGGGAAAGACCTTGTCAGCTGCATTCCCATGCTTTTTGGCAACTTGGTAGGGAGAAGTTGCTTATAGTCAACTTAAAAAATGCTTTTCATAAGTATCAGCACCATTTTACTGCCTAGGTAGACTACCTCTGGATTTTTCTATTTTGTAATGGGGTTACGTGACCTGAAGTTTGGGTGTTGGCACTTAGAATAAACATCTAGAGAGTTCATGTGCTACATATCTTGTCACTGAACATGTAAGAAGCTGAATGAGATGTTAATGAAACAGAGTACTAGGTATTAGCTGTTAGATTTTTTTCTTTGTAGCCCCCTGGGCAATGAAACTATTGGATTTCTGTAGAACAGCTGTTCTGTTCCCTGCCATTTCAGGGTTCAAGCACAAGTTATGAAAACCATGCAGATGTACTTCATATGTACATGACAAAATAAAGAGAAAGCTTTAAAAAGAAAAAACAACATGCAGGATACTTCAAAGTTCCTGAGTTTTGCTGCTGTTTTTAGATATCAAGCAGAAAAGGGTGGGACTTAAGGGTGAAAGTCAGATGGGAAGGATTTAGACTGAAACTAGGGAGAAAGACCCCTAAGTTTATGATTGAAAAATCTTAAAGACTGATAGTTGAAGAGACAAACCAACAGTGGTAGGAGCTATGTAGGAAGCAATACCTAACTTGGAGAAGGTAGAAGGAGTGCTGTGGAATTTGCTGAGTTCTGTTTAAAACGTTTAAAAAAAAAAAAAGAAGCCTTTAAACAAAGAGAACAAGTATTCAACTGTTCTGTGAATGGAAACCTTGCACTGTCAGATTTCTATGCATGTGCAAATGATAAAGCAAACAGCAGGATGACTTTGTTATGAGCTGGGTAAGGAACCATCATATGTAGCATGTGTTTTTTTTTTGTTTTTTTTTTTTAAGAAAAGTATTAGGAAATGTGTAAATAAATGTGGGATTCAATCATGATTTGTTATGTGTATGTGAAATGCCATGCTTGCTCAAAAGAATCCTGCTTCTGCTGCAGTTGCAGAGCTGACAGGAACATCTCAGTGTCTGAGTATGTGCATGACCAGGTGTTTTTTGTTTTGTTTTTAATATTGGTCTTAAGTAGTATGTGGATGGTGTATGTGCTGACACTAACTTTTTTCATTACTTTTCATATCAGTACACAGAAGAGGAAGCTAGGAAATTAGGAGTGGTTGGCTGGGTTAAAAACACCAGCCAAGGAACAGTGACAGGCCAAGTTCAGGGCCCAGAAGATAAAGTAAACGCCATGTAAGTATCTTTGTTTCTTTTGATCTTACTAGTGTAATTTATAGAAGTATTCATAATGCAGAGTAATGAGTTAATTCTTATATCAGTAACTTAACAGTGCTTTCCAGTTATTAGCATTGGTTTTATTTGGGGAGTTCAGGAGGCATGTTCTTTAAGCTGCAAAAGGTCTTTTTGTTTTAACCATAGTTTGTGGCATCAGTCAGTTTTGATTTCTACTGTTGTACAGTTTATGCTGCATTTCCCTGGAATCACTCTTTTGAAACATGGGGAAAACTGTATGTTCATAAACAAGAACAGATCTGTTTTAACTTAGAAGCATCTCAGTGAAGAAACACTGGAGCTGCTTGAAATGCTTGTTCAGTTTTTACTTACATTTGAAGCAATCTGATTTTTAAATATTGTTGTTTTCTGTCAAAACAAACAAAGTCATCATCAGTGTACATTGCAGCAAAGGTTTGTGGTCTCTGTTCTCTGGAAGTTTGTTTTGAAATACGATGGTGCCTTTAAAATAAGAGAGAATGTTCTTACTTAAGTTGCCATTTTGCAGAAGCTTGAAGGTTATCTGTTTGAAGTGCTTCCTGCAAAAACAAAAACAATTCCATTACTTCCAGCTACTCTTTTTCTTCTGAGTAAGTACATAGATTGTTTGGATGTAAAAAACGAACAAAAAAAAGGAAATAAAAATCTCAGTAGTTCCTTCTACTGACAAAAGGATAAGTGATGGTTAAGTAAAACTTGACTTTGCAGGCTTTATTATGGATAGGTATGTTTTACTGCAAATTCTGCCAGCAATTTCTAGTATGTGACTTGCTTCAAAACTCAAAATAAAATGGGGCAGTTGGCTTTGTGAAAGGGAAATGGTATTGCTTCTTGCAGTAAATAATTTTGTATGTGATTATCTAATATAACAGAAATAGTTGTAGTAACTGTTTTCTTGGGTCTTGAGTTTAATATCAGATTGCTTATGTTGGACTGTAAATCAAAGCCAGAGAAACATCAGTAGTTTCTTAACTAATACTTATTTTCTGGGATGTGACGGTTAATGTATTGTATTTAATCTTTGGACATTTGAAAATTTAGTATATCGGTGCCATCTGTAGTAAATTTGTAACACTGAAGGAGGTCATGAAAAAGCACGGTTTGATTTCTGTGTTTAAGAATATTTCTGAAGTTGACAGGCTTACTCTAAGCAGTTCAATGTGAGAGCACAGCAGAACTGCTGATATGTGGCTTTATTTGCATGAAACTTGATTGCTGTAGCGTTCTTCCGTTGTTATTTGTGTTGATGGCATTTAAAGGAAACCTTGCTTACTCCTACACCACAAAGTTTGTATGTGTAACATGAGATCTTATTGCCGAGCTGCAAAATTAGACTAAGGAGACTAAGCTTGCTCTCAAGGATGAGACACCATAAAGGCTGTTCTGAAGGGAAGCTTTCAATTTTCTTTAACAACTTGAAATAGCATCAGCAAGCTTGACTGGGACAGTAAACTGTGACAGTGATGTTGAAGCTTTTGATGTACATTGTTTGTGATATTCAGAGCAAATAAAAAGTTACTTTCAACTGTTGTTTCTTCATTGTAAGTTGGAAATCTGTGTTTTGCTTTGAGGTGGCAATAAATGCTACGATACTGAAATCAAAGTGCAGTTTCGAAGTACACATTGAGATGCAGGCTACTGAATTTCCTTGAGTAAAATGCTGAAGGAGAAGTTTTGTTTGCTTCCTCTATAGGCTCTCAAACGTGGAAAAGGGAAGATGATAAATTCATTTTCAGTAATAAATGAGTTGATAGTTACAAGGGTTATTTAAAATGGTGTGTTGAATGAAAACGAGATCAGCTATTGCTCCAGATAATTTAAATAAACCATTCATCTTAAATATATGCCTGTTAGCACTGAGATGAATAACCAGAAAGAAATTCTGACACCAGCTTCCTATGCAGGGTCTCTTTTGTATTGTTTTTCAGTTCTTCAGAGTGTGTATGTGTGTTAATTCTTATAAACTTCATGGTAAGGAACATCTTTTAGAGGAACACAGTACCTGAATAAATGCTGTAAGATATTTAAAGACAATTTCCTAATTTAAATATTGGAATAATGTCTTACCTTGTACCTTTGTAGGCTGTTTTTTTTTTTTTCAGAGTGTATTTTGGACATATTTTCACACTTGCACAAGCTTGTCCATTAAACTTTTAGGTGCAGAATTGCCTTATTTTCAGAGGTTGCAGCACTTTTACAAATCGTTTGTTAATAGTAGTGAAATGATTTGACTGTTGTTCCACTGGTGATTGTGTGTTAGCATTGCTTTTAGGGGGAGGGAAGAGGAGTGGTTTGACCTGTCATAAACAATGTGGGTTTTTTTTCCACAATACTGTAATAAGAAACAAGGACATAGATTATAAAGAGATTAGGGATGATCTTAGAAAGTGCAGGAAGGTAGAAATAGCAGTAAGGGAGGGAGGGAAGAAGGATAAGAGCTTGAGAGGAAGATAAAGGGAAAGCATAAATATGTGAGGAAAAATACAATGAGGCACTTAGTAACCAGAGCGTGTCTTTGTTCTGGCACAAAAATGCAGCAGACCTCAAGCCCAATGGTTTTCCAGCAGCTATCCTTTGTTCCTGATTTTCTGACCCTTCTTATTCTCTTCTGTACTGCTACTTGAATTCTGAGGCACGGCTAGGAAGGGTCCAGTACAGGCTCAAAATGATGCCTCTGCATGATTTTTATGCAGGCCATAAAGTAAAAATGGTCTGGGAGGAATTGAGGACAGTCCTGGTGGTATTTTTAGCCTTAGTGCAGTGTGTATGTAGGGCTTAGATGGAATAGAACAAGCATGAAGTAGATAGGAGGAAGAGCATGTCAGGGAAGATGTGTTTTGAAGATAATTTGGGCAGGTAGGTGGTAGGAAGCACATGACACCTGCAGGTACTGGGAACCTGCTGCTGGGGATTCAAAGCTCAGCTTTGCTGTTCTAATAGTGCTTTATATGTGAGCAGATTTCTCTATAAAATAATGTTCAATGTTTTGTAAAATATGCCCACAAAAGAGGTTACACACGTGGCTTTATAGGCCTAATAATGTTTATGGTACAGAAAGGGGCTTATGGAGAGTGCAGAGGAGATAAGGATCTCCCAGAAGCAGTGACATTGGTATGTTGATTCTGTGCTGGGGAGGTCTACCAAAAGCACTTTGAACAGCTGACTGCAAGGGCTAACTTGGTCCTCTGGTTAGGTGGGAAGGATGGGGCTCTTATTTACTGTCAGTTGAATGGAAATGTGGCAGATCTTTAAGCATAAGAAAATCCTGCCACCTCTAAAGGTAAGGAGCCAAATACAACGTTGTGCGTTAGAAATGTGAAAGTAGGCGTGGGAAGGCAGCCAGAAACCGTGTCTGTGCTCCTGCAGGTGATGGTGGTGTTCCTTCTGCACAGAACAGGGTTTGTTAATGCAAGGTTTGGTTTCTTTTCATCCTGCCAGGGAAGCTAACTGACCTTTATCTGAGCCTGCTGCTGTTTCTAATGTGATGTGCTGCAGCCTGGATTTTGTCCTGAATAATAAAAATAATTGTTTCACTGCAGACAGAAAATACGGTTACGATAAATTACAAGTAAAAAAAAAAATGAGATGCAAACCAGAGTTTGCTCTGGAACTTGTAACAGCTTAGCAGGGATGTTCTGACTTCGCAGAAATAAGTGGAAACTGCCATAAACATGGAGGTTTGGGGCATGAAATGTTTTACATGTACCAGAAGTTTCACTCCTTATTGGCCTGTTCTCTTAGTGTTGAGTGTGGATATAAATGTTTTTGTTGAACTCAGTGTGGGCAGGCTAATTTCTTTGATGTGCTCTATGGTGAGATCACACTGGAAACAGGTAAGATTTACTCTGAATTGCCTGAGGCTAGGTTTTTGCATTTTTAATTTAATAGAAATAAAGTATAAGGTTTGAGTATGTAGTTATTCATCTCTTTGGTATTTTTGTTTCACGATCTGTTTTCAGTTTGTTTTTGATAAAAAATATCTTTTAGGTTCTTAAGGATATGTGACTTCTAAATTAAGAAGAAATATTTAACAGCTCATTTTGTGAACTGAGATATAGTGCTGATCATTTTAAAGGATATTTTTAATTAGTCTTGAACTTTCTACATGTAAAACTTCATATCCCTTGCTTTTTAAACTCTAGATGGAGCTGTTTGTTCTCTAGATGCTTTCAAGCACTTGTGCTTCATTTCAAGTGCATCTATTTTTACTCTTAACAGTAGAATCCATCTTTTCTTCACAGTGACCTTTTTCCCTACCATGTCTTTTAGTCCTGTTTATAGCTATAGCTCCGTGCAGGTAATACTCATTATCCTTGGGTACTAAAAGCCCAGTTTCAGTCTTTTTCACTTGTGTACAATGCAGAGGATATTAAAGCTGTGAAGCTGAGTCAGTGTATTTCTAAAACGTCACGACATAAGGTTGTAGCTCAAGACCTTATGTCCAGATATCATTTAATAGGGTAGACAACCCTTTGGTTTCCTTTTACAGGAAGACTCAAAGTACAAGGGCTTTCATTGTGATATCTTCTGATTTATTTTTTTTTCTTCCACTTTATTCATCACAAAGGCTAGAGGATTGGCAGTCAGTGTGGTTGTTGCCATAGCAACTTGCATTGACAGACTAGAAAATCATTTTCCTTTGAGAATTTTTTGAACTCTGACATATCAGTTATCCATTTAAAAAACAACAAAAAAACAAACAGTGCTCTTGCTCGTAAACTTCTCCAAATTCAGATTTGAAGTTGGGCCAGCTCTTTAAAATGTAATATCATAGGGCATTATTTTCTTATTTGGACCAAATAATGTCTAACAGCACATTGAGTATTTTTCTGCTTGTAAGAAGGCATTCAATTATAAATTACTGTCTTGGAAGTTGTTCTTAATTAGTAAACTAATGCTAATTTAGATTTAATTTTTAATCTCTATATCAGTTGAGAAGAATTTATATTAACTATATGAACAGTGTGGCTTGAGAGATTCCAGTCTGTGCATACAAAAATCAAGCTTTATACCATTTGAAGATGGGGGTGGGGAGGGGGCAGGAGGGAAAATCTCCTCTAGTAAACGTTGCATCTGTCATTCTTTATCTGTTTCATTGTCATCAGGTACATGCAAAAGTCAATCAAAGCCAGTTGGTACAGGAAAAAAAACATTTTTCTTTGATGTGAATTGATTTGTTTGCAGAGAATAGCTGTGGTGTGCTGAAATAAGGCTAATACACTATTACTTTTAGTGCTCAGGTGTCCATATTTAAGCAGAGTGATTTCCTGTAGCAAAATCTTAGAACTTTACCTCAACGTAAATTAGATACTTAAAATGAGCTGAGTTGTAGTCTGTTCTGAGATTTTTCTCCATTTAAAAAATACCTGTGTGAAAACTTTTCATCTCAATCTGAACATTTGACTGCATAGGCATAATGGTGGAAATGGCAGACCACATTTTTTGTGGACAAGGAAGGGTTTTAAGTTTTTGAAGACGCGTTGGGGACATCCATGGTATGCCCTGGGGCATGCTATTGTGAAGAACACAAAGACAGCTGAGTGAAAAGTTCAGAGGGGGAAATGTGGATTAGGGAGAGAACGTGGAGGACAGTCTGGACTTGGCAGCAGTGGATCCATTATAATAATGTGACTTTGAAGTGGGAACCAGTAGATTACAGAAGTGGCAAGTAACATCAGACTGGCAGGAGTATAGAACTTAAGCAGATACACTTGTTTGGCCATGAGGGAGCATGACTTGCTAATCAGAGGTGTGCTGTGGTAAGAAAAAAATCTCTGAGATTGGTCCTAGAGATAGAAGGAAGGACAGGTGTGTGGTAGAGGAGAACATCATACCAAAGAGCAAGTTGCAGTGGAAATGAAATTTCAAGAGGAAAAACAAGCTTTTGGTCAACTGTAACAGAGATGGTTTAGCAAGAAGAAGGGATTGTTAGGCTGTCTTAAGCATGTCTAAAATGAGTTGTTAGGTGTGCTGTGTGAAATGATCTTACAGTTCTCTGAAGACAAATGCAGTTTGTAATACAGGCTGGAAATGTAAAGGTACACCTTTTCAGGGCTCTTTCTATTAAAACGATGTAATTTATGACAGGAATGATTTAACAACCAGCCATTTTTAATGAGCACTGCTGAAATCTTGTTGTATCAAGCTTGGATCAAAGAAAGGGGTGGGCCAAGGTGAATGTTAGCATTCCAGCTATCTGGGGGAGCATGTAGGCACAAAAATGCAGCTATGAGACTTGAGGCCGGTTATGCGAAGGGCACACTGATCATGATGTGTTTCTGTTATAGGAAGCAGAAATGAATCCTTTTTGCCATGCTTATTCTCAGTGCTTTTCTATGAAAATACATCTCTAATGCAGGTGACTTAATGCTTCCTTAATGCCTCCTCAGTGAGGCATCTCTGTGCTGTAATCGTGTGGCTGAAGTATTCCTTGCATGTGATGTTCTTGGGAAGTGACAGTGATGCATATTGAGGGAAGGGGTAGAGAGTTAGCTAAAATCATTCCTCAAGCTTTTTTTCTTCGCTGAAGTGCAGAATAGTGAAAAAGTATTAAATGTGTTGTCTCATGAGATGTGTATAATGTAAGAAGTAGTTTTTACGTTAATGACTGAGGGTCGTTTGCCTGTGGTATTTCAGTGACCTTAGCAGTCTGTTGAGAAGAAAAATGAGAGGGTTTTTGCAGTTCATTGTGGGTTCAATTAACCAATAGTGGTTAATTTGCTTTGAATTGCTTCTATACTGAATGTTTGAGGCATTACTTTAACTGTCATTAAATATTGCTTAAAGCTGATAGGCTAAGCTGTAGAGTTTCACTTAAGCAGACTCGGAGCTTGTGAATTACTGCAAATTAAAATCACTGAGTGGTACTGATGATGATGTAGGAAAAAAACAAAGGAAGTAAAACTTATTTTTCATGGTTTTAGCAGTTCAAACTAAATAAAGGAAGAATTAGTTTATTGTAGCAGCTGTGCTCAGTAAAAAGGACAAGGAATGGATTAGATCAATCAGAACACAAAGTTTCTTCTTAGTGGCTTCTAAGTATAAACCAATAAGATATTAATAGTAGCTGAAATGGGGAGGTGTGCATTTCCAACAGCAAACCCCAGATCTAATTGGTGGGTTACCTTTGTTCTACCCTTAGATTTATTATGTTACATTGGGCCTACTGCCCTCCTGTTAGATACAGGCGTAGCAATGTGTGCTTCCCTCGCTATGGCCCAAGAGTGGTTGAAGGAGGAGGTGTAGCTCTTTGCTGGAATGTAACAGAGCTGGAAACAGAAGTGATCTCCTAGCAGGGATTCTGTCCTTAGACTGTGCTATATTGCAACAGTTCCTTGGTTTGGAGTGCCATAAACTATTAAGCTTTTAACTGTGGTTATGTCATTCTTTATATGGAATACTGCTAAAATAATGTTTTCCCTCAGTCCCATTTCTTTTGTTAGGTTATAAAGGTGACTGTCATGTGTGACCTCACAGAACCTTCATCTAATATTTAGTCTCTGAATTTGTAGTATGTAAATGGAATTAAAATCCTTTCAAAGTGTCTGCTTTTACTTCTGATCACTGATGTGTTATGTTATTGTTATATTTTGATTAAAATGTAGTTCATACTGATTTAACAAATGAGGCTAAATGCAAGCTTCTAATACAAATAGTTAATTAAGATGTACTGAATGCTGTCTTTTGAGTTATGAATCCTCATGTTTACTTCATCTTTTATGTGTCACTTTTTTATTTGGAGTGCAGGCTAAGCAGTTCAGTCGCTTCTGAGGACGAAACAAATGTTCTTGTTAAAGCTCACGTGTTTTCATTAATGTTTGAAGTTACTCATTTAGGGCAGTGCTTAATTATCACAGCTATTCTTCTAAATACATGCTGTAACTTAGTCTCATCATCAACACAAATCTCTTGATGTGTTCTTTTATTGGGAGAAGGAGACCACGTTTCAACTGCTTATGTTATTTGATTCAGGGTAGAGTGCCTCTACCTAATCTTTCTGAAGCTGCCAGGGATGTCTGTTTGCTTTGCTGACAGGGGTGTAATTGATTTTCTTTGTTAAAGTTTTAAAGATATTGCACGATTTGCATCCTTGTAGGTCTCTGTAGGGAGATGCTGAAGGCTTCTTGTACGTCTTCAGTTCTTATTGCTAGTGGGCAGGTTAATCTCTGATCAAAAGTTAGATACAGAGAAGGTGCTGCTGCTTACTACTTCTGTTTATAGAGAATCTACCAGGTCATATTCCTGCATTTAAGCAAGCCTGAGTTTCCAGAAGTGGGCCTCAGAAGCTGCTTTCTAGTTTACAGAATGAGAAGTATTAGTAATGTTGGAAAAGATCTTTGTGATCTTGAGTGAGCTGCTTATTTCCCTTTATTTCTTGTGGCATACCTCTTTGGAAATCATTGTTCCATGAAGATGTTGCCTTAATGCTTCGAAGTTACTTAGCAGTGTTAATATGTGAGATCCTCTTTAGCTTGAGTATTCTAGCCTTCATTTGTTTAGATGACTGTGGTATTCATTCAACACAAATCTGCTGCATAGTTGGAAGTTAAGTGGGATTGTAAGGTTGAATTGGATTGTTCTATAAACATAAGTAAATGGAATTGCTGTCTGAATGATCAGTTTAGGTATTTTCTTGCATAACCAGAAATGATGCTCCTTTCATCTCTACTGAAAAAGCAAGAAATTTATTTAAGTCTGAATATTTATTGTGATTACAGTCAAAAAATGTTCCCGTGTGCAGATGGAGCTTTCTAAGAGATGTTTCAAAACAAATGCCAGTGCTACTTTGTAGCTTCTAGTCATCCTTACACAAAGCTCTGCTTTGTGTGGTAGAGAAGATGAGGGGGGTTAATAGAAATATAGAAAATGTGGAGATTAAACTTCTGTGCATAAATGTGTGGGCACATACACTTGGAATTAATTACATGTGAACTCCAGTGATTTGTCATCTTGGCTGCAGTTCACACATGATGTTTCTAACAACTTCTGAAAGGAAGGAACAACTAGTGAGAACTCTAATTCTTAAAGCTCGTCAGATTTGTAGATTTCTAAATTTTCCTTTTTAAAGTTGCAACCACACTTTATTTGACCTCAAAATTCTGAAGTGTTACTGGCTTCTAGCAAAATAAATTGGGACACTTTCAAGTTTTTAAACTGCATTACAAGATGAACGTGCCTCAACGGATCTGTTACAAAGATTGTGTAGGATGGGTCTGACTCTGATGTTGTCCAGCAAGTCGTGCTAAAAATGCTGCAAATTATAGTTGAAAATGAATTGACTTTTTTTTAATCTGGATTCTGGAATTGTCTCTAGGTAAGTGGTAATTAATATTAGCATGAACCAAGAATTAGCTGGAGATGCATCTTTGTCTTCTAACTTTGGGTTTCTGATATCCTTTTGCTCTAGAGTTAATGCAGGGTGAATGCATAGTAAATTATTGCATCAAAAGGTTTCTTTTTAAAGCTGGTATGTTATATGGTGCCTTTTTTTTCTCTGGTTGGGTGAAATAGTTGTCTGTTTTAATCTGTAATGAATATTGTGCTTGTGTTCAGTAAGTCCTTTTTTTAATGTGTTCAAACTCGTGCTCTTATATTGTGATGCTCTGGGTTCTTGTTTCCTGCTTGTTTCCTTGATGCTAAAGGAACAAAGACATTCAGTCTCTGTAAGTTCCTGGCAGGTATTCAGAACTTCATAAAAGTAAAGCAGGAATTGAAATGTGCATCTGATATTACATCTTGGCAAAAAGTTTCTTTGAACTGTCAGTGATGGTTCTGAGGGAAGAGGGAGATTTTAGACACGTAGTTCTACAAAGAAACACGTATGTGTAGTAAGTAAAATGAGATACTTGTTACGGTTTCCTATGTAGAAAAGATGGGGAGAAAGCAGAAATATAGGGACAGAATTTCTAAGCATTATTTAAACTCTAGAAGCTATAGGATTTTAGAAAAAATACCATCTGGAACAAAACCAGTTTCTTCCAGCTCATAAGTTTTCCGGCAGTCGTGATGAGATTTCAGTTGTGATATTTTTTTTGTCTGAGCAGGTTTGGCCTGTCACATAAGGACTAGCCTGCAGTCCTGTTATGCCATACAAATACTAAATCCTGAGCCTCTACTCTTGCTCATTTCATATTTTATGTATTTCCTTGAAATTACATGTCTAGGTCAATACTCGGTAACTTTTTATGGACAGCATAGCTACACTTCTCTGTCAGTCTGTGTAGACTAAGATCTTAAAGATGTAGATGGCTGAGTGTTTTACAGAGTTGTTGAGGCTTGAGGAAAATGAGATGCTTCTGTGCTCTAGAAGTGGTGGCAGAGAGAAACTGGCTGCTGCCAGTGAGTGCTGAGGCAAGTTTTAGCAAATACTTGCCTTTTAAATTCCTAGCACAACTGTGAGTTAAAATAGAAGTTAAAGCTGAGAAGTGTTCTGTTGGGTATCTGCGTTATTTACATGTTACATATGGAGGAGCTGAGGTGCAAAGCAACATCAGTAGAGGCTCATACAGAATATCTGCAGTGGAATTGAGGAAGTTTGGGGCTGATACCCAGTTCTCCAGTCTAATCATTAAAACAAATTCTTGGTGTTCTGTGTGTGAGTGATGTCAATAAAGCGCTGAGGAGTACCACCCTGCTCTAAACTGCAGGTTACGATGTGCTTTTATCTAGTGAACAGCAATTGCATTTGCACTGTTTCAGACTGTACTGTTGTGTTATCAGTTGATTTCTTGATGGTCAGCTGGAGCAGCCAGTTCCAGCTGGGCTCAGAAATTTTTTCTACTCTCGGAATCTCAGTAAAGTTAAGTGGCACAAAGTGGAAAAATTCTGATGGCTACTACCAAATAGTAGATAGTAAAGTAAAGCAGTAAAGCCATAGGGTAAAATTACTAATGTACAAATGACAAACTGTGTAGATAAACTGATGGGCTCAGTCTTGCAGGAAGCATCTTGCAGATTCAGTTTGTTTCCTGATTCTTGTTCCAGTCCTTCACCACTTATTCTCTTTGCCCTTTTTATCCTCACTGGTTCAAATTAAATCGCGCAACTTCTTATTTTATAGCTATTAATAAGAAAACAAATGCCTTTTGTGGTTCTTGCATAATAGAAATGAAGTGGTTGTGTATGCTAGCTGTCAATTTCTTTTTATTAAATGCTAGTATTACTAATAATTGTATAATTAGTAGGAACTTTTTGTTTTGGCTAATGTCCATAATGGGTAGTATAGCCAGAAGATTCTCAGCTATAGCATTGTGGAGTGGAACGTACAAGCAATTAATCGTTTCACTGAGCTCGTGTAAACAAGGTCAGCTCAGCAGGCATTCATGAAGTCTCTTATGAAATGTGATGCTGTCTTCATTATCCTTTTGGAGGGTTTTGCTGTGGGAGCAAAGCAGCAGGCAGGATTTCTCTGCCGTGCTGTTTAAGTATTGCAGCAGATTTCTCAGGACTTGCAAGACCCAAGGATTAAGACACGTTTCAAAGCAAACAAGAAACAACAGGACCTGTAGACTTCTTTCTTAACTGGATGCTATTTTAATCTTAAAGCTATTCCTTTGCCTGAGTTTAGTCACAACCATTCACTGAGTCTAGACTAACAGAATTACTTTTAATTTAGTGCCTGGTTTATTGTTTCTAAGCTAATGTTAAATAATTTTTCGTGTTGTTCACAACTGGAACATGTAGAAGGCCAAAAACCTAAATATTGAGCCCCCTGCCTCATGAGGAACGTTGAATACTTTGCTTCATTTTGGGAGCAAACGGAAGTCTTCAGTTACCTGCTTTTTACTTGTCAGGCTTGTAAGGCGTCCCTGCTGGAGACAAATGGCATTGCAATGTACGGAGCACTTGGTACCCAGGCGTGAAGCAGCATGCTGATGGGATAGGTGCCAGTGTTCGCTTTGCCCAGGGGACTGAAATACCTTACTCCCTTGAATGGATGTGGTAGGGAGA
The DNA here is from genome assembly GCA_013399175.1 of Odontophorus gujanensis. NCBI lineage: Eukaryota > Metazoa > Chordata > Aves > Galliformes > Odontophoridae > Odontophorus > Odontophorus gujanensis. The sequence continues at coordinate 18,906 of VXAB01005396.1, forward strand.
GCTGGAGCTCACAGGATAGGGCAGTGACCCGTTCAAGGGATCAGTGAGGAATCTTTCCTGCCGGAGACCAGCCTGTAACCTGGCAGCAGTGTCCCCAAGGAGAATATGCTCTAGTCTCTCCTCTCCCTGACTCCTCCCAAATGGGGAAAACGATTAACTTAATGGCTTTAGTTGGAGTCTTGCATGGAAATTCAGCTTCCAATGGGATTGTGTCACTGGGCAGATTTTTTCCCCATAGAAAGGTATAAACGGTCTGTTACCATGTGATTTGAAAATAGATCTTAGTAAAATTGTCTAAGTGTTTTACCAGCTAATGTGACCAGTGAGAGGGTGATGCTAATTGTGAAATGGATAGCTTCTGTGTGAGTATGGGGCCCAGGTGCCTTTAGCAGGGCTGTTGGTGCAAGGCCCTGTCTCTGTGCCTATTTCTGACTGCATCATAACACTTGTTATGGGAAATGCAGTTGCCTTGCTCTTTTTCTCTGACTGCTCAAGGTATTGGCATGGGCTGTTGAGATGTGGGGTGCTTGACAGAAGTCGTGTTTTTTAAGTCCTAGCTTAGAAATAATGGGGCAGAAATGGCAGAGCACAGAAAGCAGTAGATGTGTAGTGCCTCTGGTTTATGGCTGTCTATTCCAGGATAGCAAACTGTTTGTTTGCAGCTGTGGCTTCCCTGGTAGGCACTTGCTTGTTGCTGGCCTTAGGAAAATCCTCAAAGGACAAAGTAGGAAAGGACAGAGAATTTATAGCAGTTTGAATAATGCATTGATGTCAAAGTATATCTGATATGTAGTGAGTATTAATTTTTAACAGCTGCCAGTAGGTAGAAATAAGTTCTCTGATCTACACCTCCTAAAATATAATCCAGAATTGTCATGTTCAGCTGGTCACAAGATTAGGTAAATCTGCAAGTGAAAGTTAGCAGCAGTGAAATGAACACGAGCAGAGGTGACACAGGCTTGCCTGAGGGTAGAACATGCAGTCCATTTCAAGTTCATGTTGACACTTGTTTAGAGCATGGTGGTTGGTAACCCTTTTCTCTCTGCTTCCCTGCTGTGAAAGTGGATCACAGTGTAACATGCCAGTGGCTTTTGGAACCAATCTCAAGGCCATATCTAATACAGGAGTCTTAACTGGAAGAGCTGTGCTGCATGTTTCTGCTCAGCAACATAATGTGTCCTTTGTATCACTGCAGTACTGCCTATAATAATACTGTCTAATACCATACTAATAATGCTGTCTGTTGCAATCCCTGTCTATAGCAAACTGCACCTTAAAAAATGACTAAAAATAATGGCAATATATTTAAAGAAAGCAAGATGGGAGTAATGTAAGTCTGTTATCTATCTTTTCTAAAAACAAGCTTTTACGTTTTAATAACTGGTGTTTGAGGAAAAATTTGCTACACTGAGATTAATTTGTACATTACTACTGTTGTAGGCAGGGTTTCAAACTGGACCTTGTGAGTGTGCTCCCTGGTAAGGGAACATGATTATTGATAGAATAAGAGAAGTGACCTGTTAGCTTTGGAGTTCACTCAGAGGAAGGCAGAAGATGAATTCTGAAAAATGCTGATGCAAAAGAAAATGTTAGTTCAGGTTCTACAACCAGGGCCAAGAATGAGTAAGGCAGGAGAGTGAAGTACCAAATTATTTTAATTCTTTGATTCTCTTGCTCTCCAGTAGAAGAGGAGCAGTGTTGAGCCCAGAAATTCTTCACTTTCCCAGGTGATCTGTCTCCTCTACAGCTTGACAGCCAATGAGAAGTTTCTCTTCTGACAATCTGAGGAATAGTTTTGGTTAAGTTTAATTTTAAGAAAAGTTTAAAAAAAACAATGCTCATTTGGAAGAAAGCTGTAACTTAAGTTACATGAAGAGGGATATTGCTCTGGCAAGTTTTTACTGTATTTTAGGTTTGAAGTAAGTAATTCATAGAGAAGGGCAGCAGTCTGTTCTGTGAGGCTTGTCTTCAGGCACACTGGTACTGCGTAATTCAGTAACAACCCAGTGATTGCATCTTACTTGACTGTTTTGCTACCTAAAGGTTGTTGTGACAGTCCATGACCTTTTTTCTGAAGGACCAAGCCCTTGGTACAAACATATTCTCTAGAGATTTAACCTGTCTTTAAAAAAAAAACAAACGAAAAAGCACTTTCCAACCTTGTGTTAAAGTAAAAACTTTCCAACCTTGCACTGTTAAAGTAATACCAGAACCCAAATGAAGGCAAAACCTCTGTATTTTATTTTAAAATTTTATTCTAAAATTTTGCCTGCTCTCGTGATTCTCCAGCACTTGATCAATGAATGTGAATATGTGGGATTATTACTAATATACAGTGAAAAGAGGATACTGAGAGTATTATGAATAGTTTCCAGCTGTTTCTTGGTCTGTGCTCTGTCTGTTCAGGTTCACTGCACAACCTGTTCCAAACTCCATCTGATAACTAGTTCTAATTAAGAAAATAATTGTGCACATAATGCCAAGATATGTTCAAATCTTATTCTGGGTCTGATTATAGCAATACTAATGACAAATAAGAACAAGCAGACCCTGAAATGGTGTTCACAGTAACTGCTTCAGCTGAATTCTGACCTGTTTTGTGATGTGTTCAGCCAGAGCCATGCCTGAACATAAAGAAGGCCCCCAAGTATTTTAACTTCATAAAAAAAAGCTAAAATGCAGTGTTGTGTATGTAGCTCATGAACCTGTGAAGAATGGTGGGAAATATCAACTGCTTCATAATCAGAGGTCCTCCACAGAGTGGCAGATCTCGTGTTGCTTCACTTCTTTCATTCATTCAGTGTTCCTTATTATTTACCTCCTGCAGTGTATGTTTGAACTGTGGGATTTTTGTGCTGGGGGATGTACGGAAATATTTAATTTGTGGTTTGTGTGGTGGTTCTCTTCCTGCATACAAATCTCTCCTGAGTTATCTAATTGAAATTATGGTCTTTAAACTGTGTCTGAGGAGACAGTACATACATAGGGATGCTAGAGAAGGGTTTGGAGCTTCAGAATGAGTGTATGGAGGTGAGACTGCTTTTGCTGGGAATAATTTTTGATAGTAATTACAAATCACATGTGCCATGTATGAGATTTGGTTAATTAGGTCTAAGGAACAAGTTTTAGGTTTACTTGACTCATCAGAGGCTGAAGGTGTCTTTGTTCAAAAAACAATGATTTCCAGTCCTGATTTTATCAGGCATTTGTCCAGTTAGTTTCATACTGTTAGACTGCTAGCATGAAACAAAAATTGACAGGTTATGGGTTTTTCCCTCAGGGTCTGCTTGCTTGTATGATCTCTGAAAACCGTTTGTTCAGGAAGCAAAACTGGGTACATTTGAGACTGGCAAGTTCTTTGGTATTGAGCAGATTCTTTTTAGCTTTTCCTTCAGAGCTCTGTAGGATTTAAATGGTGCCAAGAAACTGTTTTCCAGTTGACTTGATGTGTACAGTATAGTTACTGTCAGGAAAGTTTTCAGTGTGTAGGCTTAGTTATCTGGTGTATCCTTTCAAAAGTGGCACTGTGAGCTGCTCTTTATTTCATTTCCCCAAATGTATTTACACTTTCCAGAACCTCATACTGACATTGTCACTCATCTCAGACTCATCTTTCGGAACTTCCCTGCAGTCGTGAGTTTCCCTGAGGTTTTTGGTCATACCTCAAATATTAAAAACTGTCATTTGTTTAATGATTAGCATATGGCATCAGTACCAAATTGAAGAATCAATTTTACTTATGAAAAATAATGAATTTTGGCAATTAAACATCAGGACACAATGTATTGGTGGTGCTTTTGGATTTGAGATCATTAAGAGGAAGAAATTAAGTTGAACTAATAGTTGGAAATGTGGAAACTAGTGGGAGATGATTTTTAACTTAAGATGCTTGTACTTAAAGTGTAGATGTCTGCTCATGACTGCTCCTCAGTATTAATTTGGTGTATTAGGTGATGTTAAATGCAAAATAGTGAAACACTTGAGCCTTGCTTGGAGGAATGGAATTTAATGTCAGTGGTTACTCAAACATGTACAAAAAAAAGTTACTTACCAATATCTAGGTTGCACTGTCCCTACACATAACTGCTTGCATGCTTCTGCTGTCTTCCCTCAGTACACTTCTAAAAGCTTTATAATTGCAGAGGTCTGTGACTGAGGGGGAAATGAGGCAGCAATGTTTGTGATCCACCTCGTGTGTTCATATGGTGAGCGTAAGTGGGGGTGGACAGGCTGTGAGCACTGTCTCTAAGAATACCTGCAGTGAGAACATGCATACAGACAACACCTCAAATGACTCCAGCTGCTGCTGTGTAATTCCATACTCGAGTAGGAGGTTTGTGGACTGATTTAGGCTGAAAGCACACGCCAAGTTCAGTTTCCAACACTGATGGCAAAAGCATGGCTGCACAGACAAGGGTTGTCATGTGAATATTAGCAATAGGCTGATAATATTAGTTTATGGGAAGCATCTAATATTCAGACCTGTTGATAGTAAATGAGGATATTTTGTCAGGATCATAAGTGATTCTAATATTGCTATAGTAAATACTCATAAAGGGGTTGGGAGTTGCTGTGAGTATACTTTTGTGAGCTTTTTAAGATAGGTACCATGTTTAAAATTGCTGCAGGTGAGAATAGGGTGTAAACAGGCCTGAACTGATGAAACTGCTGGGAAAATGCGTAGCTCCAAACTCTCTGCTAATGCTGTGGTGAACTTAGATATAAGACTGAAATGATAAAGAAGGTGAGTGAAACATTCTAGAAGAACAAAAGCATCTTTGTCTAGTTACTTTAATTATGAGATAATTATGTTGATAATAGCCTTCAATCTTGGCCACAACAAGTCTTTTATCTGTTCTATAAAGTATGGACTTTGTCTACTGTGATCTGTGTGTTCTGCTGAAGAAAGTAGTGGTCTAGAGACAGTTATACCATTCCCTGTTGTTCTGTAGCCTGCATCACAGAAATGAAGGTATTCGGTTCCTCTTCAGCTGTAAACTCCAACAAATGGCAGAGGAGTTGGAACTAGATGAGCATTAAAGTCCATTCCAACCCAAGACATTCTGTGAAACTGTGCACTCCTCTTCCACCTTTGTCAGAAGTAGAATATAGATTATTTAAATGCCTGTGCTGTTTTGTTACTATAAGTAGGCTACAGTTAGCATCATGTATTAAAATAAAGATATTTCGTTTTTTAAGAGAAGTAATACTGCAGGAAGTGTATAAATGCCATTTGTATTTCCAGATTAAATACGCTGGTGTAAATCTCACGAGATGAATTTCACATCCAGGAACTGAAGAGCAAATTCAGATGGAGGATGAAATTGGGTTTCCAAATGCAAGTGGGAACACAATGCAAGTATCTATGAGGAAATATTTCTTCATATTACTGGACTCAGGCTGTTACCAAAGCTTTGCTAGATAGCATTTCTGATGCAATTAAAATAGTGAGGAATTAACCTTTGCTCGTGGTCTGCGTATCAGTGAAGGAATTGAACTGGGCGCAGTCTGAGATTTTTCCTTTTTAAGATGGTGAATGTGACAGAATTCTTCGCAATCTTTTTTTTTTTTTCATGCTTTAGAGATTTGTTGTACTACGTTTGTGAACAGCAAGTACTGAGTTTGTCAGTATTCTATATCTGTACTTTGGCAAAAAATTGTTTCTGCCATTGCTACAGATATGAAGCAACCTGGATATTCCCTGGCTAGATAATTCTGTACTGTAGAAGTTGCCTATAGACCAATGTTCTGCAGCTCAGAAGTTATCTGCACAGCTGAACTGAAGTGATGATGCATAAGTTGACATGTCAGTCTGTTGTGAGGGGCTTTTCAGTTGCCATTGCTTTGATCACAGAATTTTCAGCTGTGTAACTGTTGGGGTGTGGGGTTAGTGTGTATTTGGAGGATTTGATTCTCCTGTGGTTTAAAAAGGCTTTTTTTGCTTCTTTTAAATTCATCCCTGTTTATATGCAGTGTAGGCTTTGTAGTTCAGTGTTTTCACACTAGATGTCAATCTTCTTGCGTATGTAGAGATTGCTGTGTATTTTTGCCTTCTAGATACTTCTTTCAACTGGACTAGCAGAATCCTATTTTCTACCTACTTGCAGAGAACTAACATCATGAGAAAAATAGCGAATTTAAATATTTAATTTCTTTTGGTGGCTAATATTGAAGACAATTTCTTCCAAGAAAGCGAAGCAGTTTTGAGGTTGCCTAGTGCAGTTAAAATCTCTCATTTCCATAAAGACGATTGACGGCTTCAATAGAAACAAAAATTTCAGTAAGCTAAAAGTAGAAGTTGGAAGAATTTAGGTGGTAATGCCTTCCTAGCTTCTATGAACAGAAATAGAAAGACATGTTAATATTCATTAGCATTAGCAGATTCTTGCTACTTGAACACTGTGTTGAGTTTAGTAAAATGGCTTAACGTTCGTGTGAATAGTGTTCTGCTGTTTTAGTAAGAAGTTCTATCCTAACAAATTCTGAGTTCCCCATAAACTGAGGCTGCAAAAATATAAATACAAATAGAGGGGACCATAGCTGTGCGCTCATGTCACCTCCTCTGTTCTGCTTGTTGTATCCTTTTAGCAGGCAGGGCAGTGTGTTGAGGGATATAGCAGGAGCAAGACTGAACTTACTAGGAACACTGTCACTGTAACATTGGCTATGATGAGGAATCTTCAGTATGAAGGGTTTAAAAGTCTGCAAACATCAATTATATATGCATTTAATCTAGGAATGTATAGTATATGAGAATGCAGAGCAACTTATTTCTTCTTTTCTGTGTCCTTTTCCAAATGTTGTTCTTGCAAGGTCTTACTGAAATGAAGATGTGTTGATTCTCATGCTGCATGGATGTTCTACCTGAGTGCTAGGGAAAGACAGTTCTGGAATGCTCTCCCTGTAAGGCAGGCAGATAGTCTAATATGAGTGTGTGCCCATTACACTCACTGAACTATCCAAAGGCAAAGTCCTAGTGAGCTCCTTTCTGCAGCTTTGCATGCCAGAATGAAAGCATATCACTTTCCTGACTCTCCTATTGACAGTCCTTGAGACCACAGGCTTACACTTGGTCTCTACCAGACAGCGGGCTTGTCTCAAGGAGACAGTGGTGACCCAGACAGAGGTCCTGCCCAGAAATGTGGTGGTTCAGGTCACTGGCTGCAGGGAGTGCCTGAACCTGCTGCTGCTGGGGGAGGGTGGGAAGGGTGCCACCTGTGTGAGGTGTGAGAAGGTAGATGAGCTGTTCAGCCTGGTAGTGGAGCTTAGAGAGGAGGTGGAGAGATTAAAGACCATCAGAGAATGCGAGCGGGAGATCAACTGGTGGGGTGGCTCTGTGAGAAAGGCACTGGGATTGCACCCCCCAAACCATGGTGTGTCCTCTCCACTGCCATAGCTGAGCTTGAGAGGAGGAATGGCAACAGGTCCCAGCTTGGTGATGCAGGCAGCCCCCATCTTTACTTACCTTGGCTCCTCAGGTGCCTCTGTGTAATGGGTTTCAAGTTCTGAAACCAGAGGGAGAGGTGAGTGAGGGTGCAGTGGGAGGTCTGCCTCCAGACCTGCCTCTGTAAGGTGAGGTCAGCTCCACACCTCAAGACTGCCTCTGCCAGGAAAGAAACAAAGGTGATAGTCATAGACGACTCCCTTCTGAGAGGAACAAAGGTCCCTATACGTTGGCCTGACCCTACCCATAGGGAAGTGTGTGCCTTCCTGGGGNAGGACGCGGCAGTGGAAGGCCTGCCGCAACACCTGCCTCTGTAAGTTGAGGCCAGCTCCACACCTCAAGACTGCCTCTGCCAGGAAAGAAACAAAGGTGATAGTCATAGACGACTCCCTTCTGAGAGGAACAAAGGTCCCTATACGTTGGCCTGACCCTACCCATAGGGAAGTGTGTGCCTTCCTGGGGCCAGGGCCAGGGATATTTCTAGAAAACTTCCTGGTCTGATCCACCCCTCTGATTATTATTCTTTACTGATAGTTCAGGCCGGCATTGATGAGATTGCTGACAGAGTCTTGAGGACTATAAAAGAAGTGATTTCAGGGGACTGGGGAGGTTAGTTGGTTGAGCAGGCGTACAAGAAGTATTTGCCTGTATTCCTACAGTGACAGGGAAGGACACTGAGACAACCAGGAAGGCGCATCTTATAAACACATGGCTGAGATATTGGTGCAAATGCAAGAATTTTGGGTTCTTTGATCATGGGGTGATCTACTTGGCACCTGGCCTGAGATCTGCTGATGGTATCACCTGTTTCAAAGGGGGAAATGGATCATTCCCCAGGAGTTGGCAGGGATTTTAGAGAGGACTTTTAACTAGATATGAAGGGGGGAGGGTGGTGGTGTGGCTCTCTGTGTTAGAGAGTGCTTCAGTGTTACTGAGTTTGTGACTGGGGATGATAAGGTTGAATCCCTATGGGTAAGGATCAGGGGAAGGGCTGACAAGGCAGATATCCTGGTGGGGGTCTGTTACAAACCTCCTAACCAGGATGAAGAGACAGATGAGGTGTTCTATGGGCAGCTGGCAGAAGCTGTGTGATCACCAGCCCTTGTCCTCGTGGGAAACTTCAACTTCCCTGACATATGCTGGAAATACAACATAGCACAGAAGAAGGAGTCTGGGAGGTTTGTAGAGTATATGGAAGATAACTTCCTTCTGCAGCTGATGAGAGAGCCTAGCAGAGGAGCTGCCCTGCTAGACCTTCTGTTCACAAACAGAGAAGGTCTGGTGGGAGATGTGGAGGTCAGGGGCTGTCTTGGACAGAGCGACCATGAAATGGTAGAGTTCTGGATTCTTGGTGGAGCCAGGAGGGGGGACAGCAAAACTGCTGCCGTGGACTTCTGGAGGGAAGACTTTGAATTGTTCAGAAGACTAGTGGCGGGGGTCCCTGGGATTCAGTCTTGGACAGCAAAGGGCTTTGGGACAGCTGGTCAGTCTTCAAGAAGGAAGTCTTACAGGCTCTCTATAACTACCTGAAGGGAGGTTGTGGTGAGCTGGGAGTCGGCCTCTTCTCCCTTATAACTACAGATGGGATGAGAGGGAATGGCTTCAAGTTGCACCAGGGGAGATTCAGACTGGATGTTAGGAAATACTTCTGAAAGAGTGGTCAGGCCCTGGAATGGGCTGCACAGGGAGAGGGTGGAGTTACCGACCCTGGAGATATTCAGGGAACGCTGAGACATTGTGTTGAGGAACATGGTTTAGTGAGAAGTATTGATGGTAGGTGGGCAGTTGGACTGGATGATCTTGTAGGTCTTTTCCAACCTTGGTGATTCTATGATTCTGACTCTCAGGACTAGTCTGTTACCCTCTTTCATACTCAGAGTGGAAAGGAAGAAAGATGTGGCACTTGCACAGAAACACCCCGGGCACGTCTCTGGGTATAGTCAGACAAACTGAAGTAGGCTCCGCAGACATGGAAGATGTTACACTTGTGTCAGCCAGTACTTGGGAATCTTTTCCTGTGCTTCTCTGTTCATCTGCAGCCCAAGGAGGTACTGAGGGTTTTTTTCTCATGTGTACCTGACCTTTGGTAGTTCTTAGTTTCTAGATCAGGAGTTAAAGCTGAAGTTCCCCAAGGATTCAGAAATCTTAGTTGATTGGGGTTGAACTCAAATTCCTCATGTTGTTGTTCGTTTGTAGTCTCAAAGCAGAAGTAACTTGGAGCTGAAGGAATCCTTTGAGATGTATGATCTACGTGTGCATTCAGCATCCTGAACTCCATCCCAGTGCTGTGGGGAAGTCAGGTGTTCAGGACCAACCATTATACTCTACAGACCTGCAGATGTTCTGTGCTCCTGGCTGGTGTAGATGTAATAACATTGTTTCTAGTTAATCTGTTGCTTAAGTACTTTTTAGAAAAGTATTTGAACACTTGACCTTGCAGAAAAAGTAAGAGGATTGGAGAAATTCTGGGACTGGCAGCAGTAGCACAGATTTAGATCCGGGGGGAAAAGCATAAAGATGTGGAAGTTTCTGTCTTAAATGTAACAATGGAAAATACGTGGAAGTAGTAATTGCTGAGTGCTCCTGGCAGCATTCAGGGAGTTACACTGAGGTGTCTAGGCACAGAGCAAGGAATAGTGGTTGTTTCAGTTTTGCTTCTTCACTTTGTTAGCCTCTTTCTTTGTTTTATCTCCAGATTTGTGGCAGATCTGGTTTTTTTTTTTCCTTTAAAAAAATGTGTTACATTTTTAAATTCTGCTAAAATCCTAATCTAATAACTTGCAGAACTTTTTTGGACAAAGATAAGTATGATTCAATAAAGAACTTATTGCTTTGTCATCTGTGCCATCTCGATCTTGGCTAGCTTACAAAACTAGATCTACTCTGTGGTAAATAGCCATGGAGGAAGGCACAGGAAGGCCAGTTTGGTGGCCTAGAGCACTAGCTGACATCACTGAAGCACTGTGTGCTGTGGCTCTCTGGCTGAACTGGCTGAGGCACGTCCCAACTTAAACCCAAGTGTCTGAAAAATATGTTATACTCTGGCAGTGTTTTAAATGCATATTCATCAGCATCTGAGTCAAATGAACCTCGCCTTAGCTGGAAATATTCAAACAAATTGTTTCCACCATGAAAATGTCTCACATTATACTTTGTCAGACTAAAGTATTCCAGTGAAAGTAATTCTGTCCTTAATATCCTGCAGGAGTCTCGTTATGATTCGAGCACATTAGCAGTGGTTTCCTGATGTAGGTAAGAATCTTCTTAAAGAAACATGATATCGTTTTCTATAAGACCGTTCTTATTTAGATCAGAGTTAACATTTCCATGTCTGGATGACTGCATTTTTGCTTGCACATGCTTTGTTTTATATTTCTGATTGTTAGTTAGCTGCATTAGTTGCTAAATTCCTCAAGTTTTTCAGTGTTTTGCTGAGGCAAAATAAAATCACTTGTGGTGTTTTTGGAATTACCAGTACCTTATTTTTATTGTATTTTTCTGACATCTTCCTTTTTTTTTTTTTTTGAAGTAAATAAGTAGATGATTAAGAATTCCAAACAGAATAGAAGTATCAAAGCTAATCAGAGTCTCTAATGATTTAGATATCTGATTTATTATTGTTTAGACATTATTTTAAAAAAGCTAACTAATACATTCAGCATGACAGTAAAACAGAAAACAGGCAGAGTATCAAGACCACTTAAATTGGCTTCTTGTTTACGTTGCGTCATCTCTGGTGTAATAAATGTGTAGCTCTATCAGGATTTGCAGTACTTTCATCCTGGCAGTGAGATGTGGCTGGGTGGTCACTCCTGCCCGAGTAAGATGTGTAGCAATACATGTGGGGCTTCCTCTTATTTCTGCATCTCTGCTCCTTGGCAAAATCACCTCAAAGCAGAGTGCTTCATGCTCTAATGCTCAAAGTAGAGCCAGGAGATTCTTGGAAATGCAGCAAGGCGTAATCCCAACTGCAGTAAAGTTTTGTCAGTTCTGTCCAATCCCAGTATTTTGTATTTATTTATGAGGTTGTTTGGAGGTGAAAAAAAGTGATTAGGACATGGTAACTAGTTCCAGTGCCTGAAGTGATCACAGCATCCTTCAGTTGTTGCATTGACACAGTGAACAGCCTTAAATCAGTGTGGTCCTACCTTCTGAGTCTGGAAAACAGATTCCTGCTGTCATGGACAACGAAGATGTTGCCTGCTTCTTTGTGTGTGACCACGTGCTGGCACACTGGAGCTTCTAGTCCTGCTCTCTGTGGCATTAACTCATTAGAGGCAATGTTGGAAAAGTATGTGCAGGGCAAGATGTGGCCCACTGCCATGTGTGCTTGTGTGATAAACCTTGCTTGTGGTTTGTAATTTCAGGCAGCTTATTCACAAATAATTTAAGAGTTGAGTATGCAGCGACATGAATTTCTGCTTCTTCATGAAATTAATTACAGATGAAGAGTGATGTGGACCTGAGCTCAACTTATTTTAGCTTATTAATTAGCTTTTATAAGGTCAGAAAATCCTGTAGTTCACAGTGGAGGTGCTGTAAGGTTAGGGAGGATGCACACTAAATAAGAAGATTCAGTGGACTTTAATTGTGAAGTGTGATGCAGTCTCAATTGAGTGGCAACAGCTGCTTTGATAATTGGATATTACAATAAAGAGCTATCAGAATTTCTCAAGGTATATCACTAACCAGAAAACCAGAAACACTGGGGCACATACCAACAAATACACTGTACTATGTGGATGTCCAACCTTCTGACTTGCTTGGGCTGTGCTGATGGAAGAATTGTTTTTGGCTACATATATGTATACCTATAGCAGCAGTTGTAGGTAACACTCAGCCCCCCT
>VXAB01005397.1:0-18435 GCA_013399175.1 Odontophorus gujanensis
CCATGTCCCCCCGGCCCCTTGGCGAACCTCAGATCGGCATAGATGACGCTCTGGGACATGGGTCTGCCGATGGTTCTGCCCCCAGCAGAAACAGGTCAACAACTCTTTCTTCTACCCACTGCAGTCAAATGATAACTTATGACCAAGTATGGTGTGGGGAAAGTTCTTGATTTATGGGAAAGCAGAAGTAATTGACTGATTTGCAAAATGTGGTTTCCTTCCTGATGCAAGTCTTGCGCAGTGGGTAAAAGCACTGCTCTGTCTGCACAGCAGTCTCTGTCTTGTTCAGCGTCACATCACAGAATCATAGAATGGAGAATGCCTCAGATTGGGAGGGACCTTACAGACTCTTCTCTCTGGGAGGATAGGAGTGAGCAAAGCACCAACCTGGCCTTGAACACCTTCATTGTGCGGCACCAGGAGCTCCATAGCCCTGGCCACAGAGGGACCATTCTTCCCCCTGTGCCCTCTTCCCCATCCCATTACCCGTTCCATGTTCAGGTAGCAGTCAGTGCAGGGGGCACCCAGGAATATCCCTGCTGTGTTGCCAGCCTGCTGCTACACTGGGAGGACGGACACCAGAACATCTGCCCCAGCTCACACGGAAGCTGCTCCATGTGCCACCAGGCCACTGGGACATTTGGACTCGTTCTAGCTCTGAACTCCAACCCTAAAGACCAAAGCCAGCCACAATGTCTCAGAGTTTATTAGCAATGTGCAATAAGCGTACGGGAGGGATGAGGAGCTGTGAGAACAGAGGCAATGCCATGGGTGCCTGGCAGGCAGGGGTGGGTGCTGCGTGCTGAGTGTCCCCGAGGTCATCAGAGCCCTGCACAGGTGTAGGTGGTGTTTCCCCAGAGGAAAGCGGGTGGTGAGGACTGCAGCAACTGCAGGGTGACAGCACCTCTCTCGCAGATCCAGCCATGGGCTTCCCCACAGTGGCCACCAGACAGCCCTGATCCCGACACCCTTCCGCAGGCCAGGAAGGAGCTGGTGGAGCTCTGAATTGGGAAGAGCCTGCATGGAGAGAGTGTGGTCAGGTGTAAAGAGTGGGAGGCAAGGGTTTGACCCAGGGAGCACTTCCCTGCCTGCAGGCTGGCTGTCCTCCTGTCACCTCCCCAGCCTCCTGCAGCACTCACCCCTTCAGCACGGTGCCATCCAGCCACTTCCATTCAAACCTGGAAGAGCTCCGCTTCAGCCCCACGTGGAAGACATCCATATGGGACACACGTGTCAGGAAAGCCTGCACAAGTGGAGTTGGACATGAGTACCTCAGGGTGCTCATGTGCCACTTGGCTCTGGCACAGCATCCAGATCCCAGCTGGATTTTGGGCACATGGACAGAGACAATGCTGGAAAACCACTGTGGGGACACTGATGTCACCCAATGGCCAGGGTAGGGGTACTCACCAGTGTGCTGTTGGCTTGGATAGTAACCAGCTGTGCCCCCCTGGAGCAACAGTCCTCCTTGCTCTGCTCCCAGTTCCTTTTGGTTGAGGAGAAGTAGTAGCAGCGCCCTGCGCGCCACAGCCAGCCAGCTGGGCAGAACTGGCAGCTCCCTGTGCACAAACACATCCTGTGGGTGGTGGCACCGAAGTGGCAGGGGACAGCCAGTATGCCACCAACCTCACAGACAGGACTCCACACTTGCCCTTCTCCTACCTTGCAAAGCCTGTAGCCCAGAGCTGAAGTTCTCCATGCACTGGGGATCACGACAGCAGCTTGTCTGTTGAGATAGATCTGCAAAAGAGGAGCAAGCACAGCACCATCCCCAGTTTTTGGTGAAAAGCCTTCCAAGCTGGCCAACACCGTTGCAGGTGGGAGCATCATACAGCTGGCTTTCGGAGATAGTGTTTCTGCCTTTTGATTTTATCATCGCATCCCATCTTCACACCACCACCAGGTGATGGAGCAGGATGTCCTGTTGTCCCCCCAAGCCCACACTTTTCCCATACCCTCCTGCCTGCCTCTCCTGAAGATCAAGGTGGTTTACCCGTCACCCACCACTTTTCCTTTTTGCCTCAAAGCCCCAGACCTGCAGATCCCTCTGCCCCAGGCAGAAAGACACACAGAGCTAGTAGGAGATGAACACAGAACCATGGTTCCAACTGCAACACCAAGCCCCTGGGCAGAGAGTGGACACGGGGGCACTCACAGTGGAAGCTTAATCCAACGAGGATGATCTGTGCCAGCAGGAGCAGCAGGGACAGGGTTCCCAGGCTGAGGGCTGCCCAGTGCCAGGGCATCCGCACCATCTGCACAGGGGCTGAAAGGAGGAAATGCCATTTGGGACTGAGAGGCAACAGTGGAGAACCCCCCCTCCCCACCACCACCACACCCTAATATCTGTGCAGAGAGGGTCCTCTCCCAGGCTCTGTCCCCAGAGGATGACAGAGTGTTGACATGAAATGAAAACGTGGCACAGGGAAGGCAGCAGGGCGGGTGACTACATGCACACAGACATGCAGTGGGCTGTAGTGTGTGCCCCCCCCCTCACCAAGAGCAGGCAGTTTGTAGTGTGGACATGGGGCAAGAGGGTCTGCAGGAGGGAGGGAGCAGCAGAGAGGGGTGGGGTGCTGCTGGCAAGCAAGATAGGGAGCAGTGTGCCCTTACCTGGTGTGGGGGGCAGGCGCAGTTCAGCATACATGACACCCTCTTCCATCCCTCCCTCTTTCTCTGACTGTGTGCCCCACGACTATGTGGGTTGGGGGAGCAGCAAAACCCCTTCCCCAGACTCCCTCTTTGGCAGCCGAGTGTGATGCAAAATGGAAAGTGTCACTTCCTGGTGAAGTCCCCGGAGACACCAGCTGGGTGACAGCCCTGGGGGGGTGCAGGCTGGCACCCTGGCACAAGGGAGTCCCGAGACCACAGTGCTAACTGCAAGGTCTAGGGATGTGAAATATTCTCAAGGCTGCTTGCTCTGCCTGCACTGGGAACAGCGACGGGAACCTCTGGGAGCAGGACACGAGGCTCTCTCTCAAGCAGCAGGGCAGTGGGGCTGTGCTCAGAGGTGGTTTCTGCCACCTCTTTTGCATGGGGCTGCAGCTGCAGCTCAGCCCTGGAAAGCCGGGGGATGGGGTGCTCCTTCCCCTCCCCCACATCTTGAGGGCTGCCCCGACGGGCATCCCCGCGGTGCCCTGGGGGTGAGCTCCACAGCGCGGTCGGGGTTTCTGTTTGGCGGTCAGGGTTAGGATTAGTGTTTTGCCGGCTCCGTCCTGGAGCCTCGATCCCTGCCGGCGCGGGGATCGGTGGGGGATGGATGCTCGAGGGATGCGCGCGCCCCGCCGCGCCAGGAACTACGTTTCCCAGCGGCTCCTCCCGGGGCCGCACATGCTCCTTGCTGCTCCCGGCGGTTCCCGGCAGCTCCCGGTGCAATTCCCAGTGTGGCTCCCGGTGGACCCAGGTGCGGCTCCCGCCGCCATCCCCGGTGCGTGGTCCCCAGCGGGTCCCATCCCCAGCGTGGCTCTCGGTGCAGCCCCCGCTGCCCGGGGCCTCCCCACGCGCCATGCCCCGGGGAAGAGCCTGGACGCAGGCGGAGGTCGGCAGCCTGCTGGCGCTGGTGGGGGGCTCGGGGGAGGCCGCCCTGCTGATGGCCTCCACCTCTCGGCCCAACGAGGCTCTGTGGCAGCAGATCTCCCGTGGGCTGGCGGCGGCCGGCTACAGCCGTAGCGTGGCCCAGTGCCGCTCCAAGTGGAAGGCACTTAAGCAAGCTTTCCACTCGGAGCGGGAGACGCGACGCAGAGCCGGACTGCACTCTCCCCGCCTGCCTCCGCACTACCGAGCCATGAAGAGCATCTGGAAGGCTGCCGGGAGACCGGTTTTCCGCGAGCGGCGGCTGCTGGGTGGGTGCCGGGGCCGTGGGAAGGATGGGTGCACAGCCGGGGTCGTGCTGGAGCTTTTTCTCTTCTTCCAGACCTGGGGAAGCTGCCCCCCAGGAGGCGCAGATCGGTCCCTGCCGCCTGCTCTCCATCCTCACCTGTACCACCAGGTACCTAGAGTGTGGGGCTGTGGGGCTGTGGGGCTGTGGGAACCCTCGATTCCTGTTTGCTGAAGCTCTCCTCTGCAGATTCGCAGGGCACACTGCTGTCTCCGCTGCTGTGGCGTGTGAAAGATGAGCCAGAGAGCTGTAAGTACCACTCTGCCCTGCAACACCGGGCTGCACGGCCACGGCTCCCGCCAGCATGATGGGAACAGCGGGCTTAGGGGTATCCCCAGGAGGGACCTGTCTGTAGGGATGTGCATGGATGGAGGTGTTGGGACTAGCCACAGAGCATGAGGGTGTGGGGCAGAAAGAGTTCCCTAGCTCTGACCCAGCCTCAGGACTACTGGCAGTGCATGCAACTGGCAGGGATGTAGCCCTGCTGCAGCTCAGGGGGGTCCTGCAGCTGTGCAGCACTGCAGAGTGTGCAGCCCCCTGCCTTCAGCTGCCCTTGGTGGCAGGAACACCGCAAAACTTCAGAGGAGATAGGAATGGGGTTGAAAGTCAGATCTGGGAGCATCTCCTCCTGCATACAACTGGATGGGTTCTCTCAGGGATTGGCACTGAGGTGATGCAGGCTGCATCCCTGGTTTGTGCAGAAGGCAGTAGCTGCTGTTCCCTGAGCCAGCAGCCATCAGGGTGAAACAGCTCCCTGCGAACAGGAGCCCTGGCTGCTTTGTCCCCAGGCTCCCAATAACGGGAATGAACCCCTGCACCCCAGCCAGCATCTGCACTGGGTAATTACATTGTCTCCCTAAATTCCCCCTGCAGTTTCAAGTGGATGTGGGATTCTCCTTCACTTCCAGTCCCAATCTGTTGCGTAGTGTGGCTGTGCACTGCTGCGCGGCTGCTGCCTTCTAGCCTGGAGGTGGCTGCATTGCAGTGGTGGGTGAGTGACTCCTGCTTTTGTTTCTAGCTCATGAGTCCCATCGAGGCCCCGCAGGGTGCTGGGGAGCTGTGGCTAGGGCATGCTGAGCTGGCCGTGCAGCAGGGCAGATCCCAGGCTGGTACTGTTGCCAGCAGGTCCCAACAGACCCTGCGTCTCCTCTCTGCTCTCTCTGCAGCCTGCGGGGAGCACAACGCTGGAGCAGTGCCTGACTCCACAGCCATCCCACGTAAGGCTTCCCCTGCCCTGGTTCCCCCTCTCATCTCTGCCTGCAGGCTCTGATGCAGTTCTTATTGCAGACACCACTCACTGCATCCCTATCCTTCCCCTCCTGGGTGAGTACCATACCCTGGCCACCATGCTCATGCATTCTGGAGAGGGAAACAACCCTTGGTAACACTTTGAATCTGCTCTCTGCAGGCTGCCACACTTCCCTGAAACAGGAAAGCTCTGAGCAGAAGGCAGGTAAGAGCGTGTGCCCTCTGCTCTGTGCTCAGCTAGAGCAGGGATCTGAGCCCTGGCAGCTGGAGCTGAGCAGGGGACTCGGTGGCCCCACAAACCCACTGCATCCTCCATGCTGAACCCCGGTGCAGGTTTCCCCATTGAGACATCCCCAGGGATGGGAGGAGGAAACAGTGTGCTGACAGTGCCCACTGCAGCCCCCGGCTCTCCAAGACCCAGCGAGCAGACAGCAGTGGGTGAGGATGTGCCAGATGCCAGTCTGCAAGGTGGGTTGTGCCTGCAGATCCCTTTGGATGTGCACTGAGGGCGGGCTGCCCCTGACCACCCTCTCACTGCAGGTTCTGGTGTGGCCGGCCTGCTGCAGAGCGTGCAACAGCTGCTGGTGCAGATTCTGCAGACATCGCGGCAGCAGCAGGCGCTGCTGGAGAGCCTTGCCAGTGACACCGTCTCCCATCTCCACCTCCTCTCACACAGCCTCGTGCAGGTGGGTGAGACCCTGCATCAGCTGCTGCTCCGGCCACAAGTCCCCTCCAGCCACAGTGCTCCCCACATTCCCCTTTTGGGAGGCAGCCCCCCGGTGCCACTGCTCTCTGGGCTGCCTTGTGCTTCCCCGGATCCCAAAGAGGAGTGCCAGGCATCCCCTGGCTCAGGCTGTGCCCTGCCATGAGCATGCTTGTGGCACAAATCTTTGTAACAGGAGCTCTGGGGATTTTAGAAGTTTATAGAAGACACAGATTTTAATAACATTAAAAATAGCTTTTGTACCAGCAGAGCCAGTTGACCAATTCTTTCCCTCCCCTGTACTCAAGGTTTCGAGTTGAGCAGAAGGGGAAGTGCGCTATTTACAGCCTTCCAGAAACTCCCCTGGGCCGAAGCGCACCCAAGTGGGTGCCAAGTGTGGATGGCGTGTGCTACCACCTGTCTGTCACCTTTCCAACACCTGGCTCCCAGCCCAGTGTGGGCGAGCCACACTGGGAAAGTCCATTACCTCCAGTGGCACTCTCCCCTGTCTCACATGTGGTGGTCCAGTGACACTGCCAGTGCCAATGGGGATACTCAGAAGCCCTGCTATGTGCTCTGGTCTGTTCCCAGCAGAGCATGCAGCCTCCACCTCTAGTCCCAGGACACAGAGGCACACAGGTCACCCAGCGTGGGGAGGGGACATCTCCTTGGCAGGGAGTGACATGTGATACGGGGGCAGTGGGAGGCTGGGGGCAATGAGAATGCAGTGCAATGCAGTGCAATGAACTGAAGTGTAGCGAAATGCAATGTAATCTAATGAATTTAAATGAAATGCAAAACAAATCCAAAGCAATGCAATGCAATGAAATGAAACGCAACCCTAACCTCAATCTAAATGCAACACAGTGGATTGCAGTGACACACAATGCAATGCAATGCAGTGCAACCCTAACTGTAACCCTAACACTAAACCTAGGGTTTAGAGGGGTGTTGCGGGGTTGCAGTGCGCTGAGGATGCCGTGGGGCTGCAGACAGGAAGTGCAGAGGACGCAGCGGGATGCAAAGAGGCTGCATTGTTGTGTGCGATGAAGTTGCACTGAGCTGCAGTGGAGCGCAGCACCGCGCAGCGGTGCGGGCAGCCCGGGCTGTGCAGGGCCGGAGCGACAGCTCAGCAGCCAATAGGAGATCGGGAATGGAGGAAAGAGGCGTGGTCATGACGAGACCCGCCTCACATGTAGGGGGCGGGGCTAATGCAGTGCAGCCAATCAGACGGCGGGGTAGGGGCGTGGCGGTGCACGCTGTCTCCGGTGTCGTCACGGGAGGGGATTCCCCCAGCGGGGCAGCCCCCCAACCCCGGCGTGGGGTGATACAAGGAGCGGGCCGGAAGGGTTATTTTCGTCTCCGAAGACCTAACTCACCTTATTTTAGTGAATTCCTCTGGGCCTGGTGGAGGAAATTCTGTACTGCAGCCCTCACCCCCCTAATGCATTCGTTTGCCTGGACACCGCGGGCTGTGGGTAACTGGAGGAGAAGGGAAAGTGGGATGGGATGATAAGGGAGAGGTGAGATGGGCACCAGAGTTCTGCAAGCTCAGACGATCCTTAATCACCTTTCTTCCATAAAAGAGAAGCCGTACTTACAGCTGGAAACCACTCTGTCCTGAAGCAGTGGGGAGAGCTGCAAATTGTTCCATCCACCAACTGCAGCAGCATTGCCCCTGGGCCAGGAGATGCCCAGCAACTGCTGGGGTGCTGGCGTGTGGCCACCACGCTTTGGACCTTCATTTTGGCCTGCTGAGCCCTGCAGGGAGCCCGCGGTTCATCATCCTCTCGCAGGAAAATGCCATCATCAGTTAATTGGAACAGCATTCCCACGGGCTTGTCTGTGCTCCAACACAGAGCTGGCAGGAGATTTGCTGATTCCTTGGAGCAGTGTTCTGTGTGGGGCTGGGGACTGATGTTCTGCACACAGTGATGCAGGGACATCCATGCCCTCAAGTGACCCTGCTACATCCTTCAGCACACCCCACGCTGATCTGAGGGCAGTCACAGTGGCAGCACCACACTAAGTCCCACCATGCCCTCCAAGGTGCCCACGTTCCCTCTCTGCTTTTGTCCTATCAGAATGTCAATGGGGATTGGCAGGGATTGGCAGATTTGGGGTGCTGGAGCAGCACACAGCTTGGTGCTGGAAACCAGACGAAAAATCTTTCTGCTGCATTTGTTCAGGGATGGTTTTGTTTCAATCCAAATGCTCTCCTTAGAAATGCAGCATCTTGGGTTTTAGCCCTGGAGGCGATGAAACATCTTTATATGAAGTAAGAATAAATGGCAGTATTTCCCTTGGTGCAGACACACTTAGGCTCAAACAGAAAGAGTCAGTGTGATTTCTCTAACACAGCTTCCTCTGAGAGTACTGCTCATAATACCCAACAACCCGTTGCTTAGCACTTGCCTTTCTCAAGGGAAATCTTAGTGGTGATGTTGAGCAAAGAGAAGTTCCTATATGAGAAAACTTTAATCTGCAATCCATAAAGGGAACAGTGGCTTCATACCCCATGTAAAATGTTCTCGACCTCTGCTGCCATCCTTTTTCCTTTCTCTGCAGGCTTGCTTCTTCAGACAAATTCACCCAGGACTGCCCTTGGCGCAGCAATTTGACTTCTGTTGCTGCGAGGCCAATTTGTCATGAGAGCACTGCCTGCATCTCCTGTGGTGGCAGCTGTGCCCAAGCTTTGGCTGCACCCTCAGTGGGATTTACATCAGCTGTGGGATGTGGGAGTAGGATCACAGGGGCAGCAGCGGAGACCTGCTGCCTCCAGCTCTAGGGCTTTGTGGTGCCAAACCCCTACCCAGTCCCTACAGACTGCCCTTGTGGCATCAACACATAGAGGCTACCAGCCCCAGGGACCCAAGCTGAGAGATCCCAAAGCTGTCACTGAGGTTGTCTGGATACCATCTGTTGGGAACAATGCTCACTTCAAAAATGGTCGGGAACAGGGGAAGAGGGGACTTCTTGTGTCTGCCAGTGGCCCAGATTAAGTGCTGATAGAAACTTAGTCAACAGCCACATTTTTTGTAAATAAATTCCTGGCCATATACAGGACCTGGCCTGTGTAACACATGACTTTCTGCCTGGTTAACATCTCCCTGTGATACCTCATGACCACCAAAAACTTCCTGGCAAGAACTCCTTATTAACACAGTGCATGCATAGTATGTGATGTTGATACATAATAATATCAGATTTCCAACATGTCCCTAAGGTGGACAGGCCTAATTCCTGAATTTTGGTGACCACTGCCAGTCTTGCTGGCAGGGCAAATGTGGGTAGGGAGTGAGGAGAGACAGATAATGCCTATGTTCACACAGCTGCTGCAGGGCTCAATAATTCAGGCCAGACACATTAAAATTGCATGATGCAGGCTGCATCAGGACTAGCCCCATTGGGAGGGCAGGCAGCAGGCACAACATCCCACAGTGGAGGTTACAGCCAGAAAAGGACTATGAGGTTTTAGAGATACCCATTCCCAAGCAGGGAATGCTGGCCCAGTGTCAGGGATGGGATGCAGAAGGCTGAGCTGTGGCAATGCTGGTCCCAGTGCCACTCCCTTCTGCCTTCCCTTTGTCCCCTGCTGCCACTGCTGTCAGTACAGGCATATGAAGGCTCATGCTGCTCTGGGTGTCGTGTCTGTCCTCATGTCCCTTTTGGGGTTCAAAGCTCCTATCCTTCCCCACCACCAGCTGTTCAGGGACCCGGTTGCCATGAGGATGTCAGATGTACCTGGTTGCTATGGGGATACTGTTGCCATGGTGATGCGGTTGCTGTGCCTGGCAGAGGCAGGAATGGAGCACTAGGAAGGCTGTTCCCACTGAAGTTGCAGGAATCCCAAAAATCTAAGCAGGGAACAGACAGAGCCCAACTTTCACCCTAACATCACCCTCATTAGGGATGGAGGTGCCTGGGAAGCAGGCAGGAGGATTCCCATCTCCCCACAGGCAGCCAGCAGGACCCAGGGGATGCACTGGTCCGGCATGGAGTGCTGGGATCCTACCCACTGCTGTCTGCCAGACTCCCTTCCCAGGATCACACCTGACTGCTTGGCCTGGCCTTGAGGTGAAAAATGACGTTTAATTAACTGAGTGCTCAGAAGTGAATCCAAGAGGAGCTGAAGCATGGTTCCTTGTAGGTTCCTTGTAGCTTTCCTGGGCAGCTCCTATGGATAAACCCCACCAAGACACATACCTGTTGCATTCGGTTATAGTAGGGCCTAACTAAACTCATGAAGCAGCATTTTTGTGTCCCAACCCCACAGTGGTGCACTGGGGCATGGATGCCATGTGGGGCACAGTCCTCTCTGCAAAGCTCATAGGGTCTATCATAGAATCACAGAAACATTTGAGTTGGAAGGAACACTTGAGGGACACTCAGTCAAACTCCCCTGAAAAGAACAGGGGCAGTTACAGCTTTGTTTGGTGCTCAGAACCCCTCTAGTCTGATCTTGAGTGTCTCCATGTTGGCATGCAGTGTGCAGAACCTCACATCAGGCAGATGCTAGCAGTGGATGGCACAAGGACCATGCTTGGCACACTGCACACAGTGCAATGATGCAAGATCTCAGTGCTGCGTCTCTATGGGAGATGAAGAGATGCAATTGGGTTTGGTGAAGTGAGCAACGTTTTT
Source organism: Odontophorus gujanensis (assembly GCA_013399175.1). Taxonomy (NCBI): domain Eukaryota; kingdom Metazoa; phylum Chordata; class Aves; order Galliformes; family Odontophoridae; genus Odontophorus; species Odontophorus gujanensis. Next base: position 10,473 of record VXAB01005397.1, read on the forward strand.
AATTAAAAATTAATCCCCAACCGGCCGCCTGGCAGGACCAGACAGAGCATTTTGCCTGGCAGAGACAGGGATGGAGGATGAGCTCCCGGGTGCCGGACCCCGGGGCCCTTGCACAGGCACCATGGCTCAGCACTGCTTGCTGCCCCCAGAACAGTGGGGCTGGAGCTGCCCCTGTCTGCCCCATACCCACTAAACCTCAGCCCACTGTGAACCAGGATCCATTCCTGGGGTGCAGCTTGGGGTACTAAAGCAATCCCCTGCAGCAGGGAGAAGGCGCAGTGGGGTCTCCCTCCCTCTGCTCCATCTCACCTCCCACCCCCCTCAGGGTGTCCAGGGTCAGGGTTTTGCCCCCCTCATGCAGCTGGCAGGACCACAGGATGCAGCCTAGTATGTGCCAGAGCTTCTGCCCCACTGCCAATATGACCTAAGGATGTACAGGGGCACAAGAGGACACCTTGGCTGGCACAAAGGGCTTGGGGACCTGACTGTCATTGTGCCTACACCCCAGAACATCTCTCCCCCAGCTCCTCTCAGGAGCTGAGACAGTATTACCCTAAGCAGATCTGGGGGCCCAGCGCATGCAATGCCACCGCCCAACAAGGCTCAGTGCCCTGCAGCTGCCCAGGGCTGGTGGCACTAGCAGGGATGTCACCACTCCAGCACTATGGGACGGGGACAGCCACATGCAGGGCACCAAGGCGTCACCAGTGGGGCTGCACGTAGTGGGGACAGAGGCACTCCTGTGCCAAGTGGAGCTGCAAGCAATGCCTGCAGACAAGTCCAACCAGGCTGCAATTGTGACACCGGGACAGCTGTGCACCAGCACAGAGGAGTCCTGCTGCTCCCTGTGTCACCATCCCTATCTGAGTTCAGTGCACTGGTAGCATCAGCTGGTACAAATGCTATTGATGGAGGCCACCGCTGGATCAACGAGCCCCAGCTCCTCCTGTTCGTTGACACAGAGCTGGTACCCGCAGCCCTTACGGCGGGGCAGCGGCCCCAGGCGCCCACTGGGCTTGGCGCGGGGTGGCAGCAGGAAGCCCACGCTGCCAGCGATGAGCAGGTGCCAGATGCTGTGGATGTAGAAGTAGTTCTCCTCCGTCTCCACAAAGGCATAGAGCAGCACGGCAGCCATTGCAATCAGTGCGCCTGGGCACAGGTAGAATGCCCAGCGCTTCCAGGTGGGCGGGTAGCAGTGGCGTCGACGGATGGAGCGTGCTGTCTGCATGGGGACAACAGGACCTCAGCGCTGGCCACGGCCCCCCTGCCGCCACACCATGACGAGCCATGTCCCCTGCCCTGCAGTGATGAGCTGGGAATGGCTGTGCATGGGGACAGGTGATACAACAGGAAGGGGATGCGGTGGGTCCTTACCCAAGCAATGGCCATGATGCCCAAGGCAAAGAGGCTGGGTCCCAGCAGGTTCCATAGCCCATGGCGGTCCATCTGCAGTGCCATGGAGAGCAGCATGGCCCCCAGCAGGTACAGCACCTGTGGGGTGGCAATGGGGACATCAGGCTGGATCTCCACTACAGGACTCCTCCCCACCACGTGCACTCTCTCTGCACTTACCTGCTTGACCACGGGCTGCAGCCGGGCCATGGCGATGACGGTGACCCATACGGACATGAGGGAACCCAGGAAGTCGCAGAACTGCAGCACGTCATAGTCCATGATGCAGAACACCACTATGCCTGGCTGGTCACAGGCATGGTAAAACTGGGGCCACAAAGGGAACAGGGTGAGAGTTGCCCCGTATTGCCTAACTCCCTGTCCACCATCCTTTCCATACCTCAACATAGGCTACCCTTTCTGTGTCTAAATGGGGCTGTAAAAAAGACAGGGACACACTCTTTGAAAGGGTCTGTTGTCATAGGAAAAGGAGAAATTATTTTGAACTAACAGAAGGGATATTTGGACTGGATATAAGGAGGAAGCTTTTTATGACCAGGATGCTGAGGCACCAGAACACACTGACCAAAGAGGTGGTGGATACTCCATCCTTGGAGACACTCAGTGTCACGGTGGAGGGGCTCTGAGCACCTGATGAAGCTGTAGGTGTCCCTGTTCATTGCAGGGGAGTTGGACTAGATGGCATTTGCAACTCAAATGATCCTATGATTCTATTCCCATGCTGAACTTACAGTGGAGAAGAACATGGTGAAGATGTAGACAGCAGCTTCCAGGAGGTAGTGGCTGCGCACAGCAATGGCCACAGGAGGCACAAACATGACATTGCTGAGGCAGAGCAGCAGTGTGGAGAGGAGCTGGAAACCATAGGAGAATGCCTCGGCATTGTCAGTGCAGCCCCAGCCGTTCCATCCTGCAGGAGAGGGGAAGCTCCATCCAGTACTCATTAGAGAGCCAGGACAGGAGCACTGACGGAGTGCCTGAAGCATTTCTTACCAGCTTTGCACTCACAGGCTGCATACAAATAATTGTTGGTACGCAGTAGCTTGCACTGCCCATAGATGCCACAGTCATTGATGCAGGGTGAGAGGTAGGCACGCAGGTAGACCTCAGCTGTCACATTGGTGCAAGGCTCAAACCTGCCCCACGGGGGAACGATGTCAAACTCCTGAACGCACATGCACAGGACACAAGCGCAGCCCCCCAGATACACACAAGCCAACAGCTGCTTCCCAACCAAGAGCTGCAGAACAGAGCTGCAGGAGCCACCGACAGGAATGGTACAGTGACACTCAGCTCTGCCAGGACAGGGAGGCCGGAATACACTGGGATGCTTGGGATACACTGAAAGGTGCAGGGATGCACTGGGTTGCGGTGACACATGGCGGGCATGCTGGGATCTTACCCGTGCTCTGTGGCACAGAGGGAGCGCAGGCTCAGGTACCAGCTGCCCGTCTGGGGGTAGGGGATGCGCAGGCGGCTGAGGCTGGCCGTGGAGTTGACAGAGAGCAGGAAGCCTGCCAGGGACTCTGCCGGCGGGGAAAGCTGCGGGTGAGCTGGGCAGGGGGCAGGCCAGGCACCCACCCACCTCAGGCTTCCCCTGGTGGGGCATGAGGGTCAAAACCCATGGCCACAGCAGGAGGACAAGCACAGCACAGCCTACCTGTCTCACAGGTAACTGATGTGTTGTCACCAGACGTCAGTGGCACCTCATGGTTCAGACAGCCAAACACTGTCACATTCTCACCACACAGGGAGCTCTGAGGGCAGAGGGGAGAGGGCCCTAAAGCAGCGCTGGGGATGTCCCCTGCTTTGATAGCACAGCACTTGACGGCACCCTACACATCACCCACAAGCACCCTGGTCATTATTCTACCCTTCAAGCATCCTAACCCATGGTCCACCACCCAACAGCTCTCAACCCATGGCCCATGACCCAACGGCACCCCTGCCCCAGTCCCCAGCACGCCCAACTCCTGGCCCGACCACCTCACCACATTGAGCCGCAGCTCCAGGTTGAGCACCCCGCCACTGTCCAGCACTGGCAGGAGGTTGATGACAAAGACAGCAGGGCGGTCGGGTGGCACTGACACGTTGGGCCCAAAGAAGATGTAGAAGTGGACAGAGAAGGTGTCGAGCTCGTTGCGCAGCGTGGGGCGGATGGGCCAGCAGCGCTCAGTGGCGGGCATGGTGGAAGAGACGGGCAGCGGGCGCTTCGTGCTGTTGGGGCTGGTGGGAGGGGGGCTGTCCCCCAGCACCATCCCACCCGCAGATCCAAAGGAGTGCGGCATGTTCATGGAGGCGCTGGAGGGCAGGAAGGGCGGCCGGGCCAGGCTGGGGCGGGAGCAGTCTGGGAGCAGAGCCGTCAGCCCTGGTACCGTGCAGCCCCCCAGCCTCCTGCCCTTACACCCCTCCTGCTCTCCCTATCCACTGCATTGGCAGTCCCTGTGTCCTAGCACCTCCCAGTGTCCCAACACCTCCCGGTGTCCCAGAGCATCCCAATGTCTCAGCACACAACCAGTGCTCCACAACATCCCAGCACCTCCCAATGTCCCCGTTCTTTTCAGCACCTCCTAAAGCCCCAACATCTCCAGACATCTCCCAGTGTCCCAGTACCTCTGAGTGCATCCCAGCATCCCCAGCAAGCTGGGTGTCACTCAGTACCTAGATCCCACAGGCAACCCCTACCATTTCCCACTCATAGCTGTGCCCCCTCAAATCTCCCTGTGTCCCTCACCTGTCAGCTGCACGGTGACCTGGAAGGAGACAACGCCCAGAGCCCCAGGGTGCCTCTCCACCAGCACATAGTACCAGTGCTGCCAGAAAGGCAGGTCCAGTGACAGCTGGCAGGGCGTATGCTCCCCGCAGTCCAACGCTGTTGAGTTGTGCAGTGGGGGCGCTTTGGCTCGCACACGCAGCCAGAGCGGGCAGCCTTCAGCCCCACGGCACCGCAGCACCTCCACCAGCACGCGTGACGTGTAGCTGGGCACGAACACCCTGCAGAATGCTCGTATCAGCACACGTCAGTGGGTTGGGTCCCAAGGCTGCCCTTCCTTAGCAGACCCTCTTGCACTCACTTGTAGAGGCAGGAGCGGTTGTGGGGAGCCATGCTCTGCTCAGTGACGTAACCAGGGTACAGCACAGCAATGTTTACCAGGCGTTGCACAATGAGCTGCGGCTGGAAGAGGTACTGGCACTCCTCGTAGAGTCCCTGTGCCAGTGGGACAGTCAGCATGGGGACCGGCCACACTGAGCCACTGTCCCACAGCCACAGGCCCTGCACCATGGTAATGGGGTAGGCAGTCTGCCCTGGTCTCCTCTCTCCAAAGGTGCCCAGAACCCCTGCCAATTATTCACACGCCTCCCCACATGCCCCATACAAGACATCTAGTCAATCCAACTCGTGTTCCCCCAGCCCTTCACCTTGACAGAGATCTTGCCCTCATCCTTGGGCAGGTGGGCAGCCAGGAACCAGTCTCCAGGCAGGGGGCTGGTGATATTGAACACCCCCGTGGTACGGTTGGGCAAGGTCCAGGTGAGGGTCAGCGCGAAGGAGCCAGGGACAGCCGTGTCACTGGGAAAGTGTGTGTGCAGTGGGTTAATGACAGAAGGAGCTCCTGAGCGGAAATACCTGCAGGAGAGACAGCAATTAACAGAGTCCAGGCTGGGCAGCATGGCAGGGGCAGCCAGCCCTACAAGCAGGATCTGTCTCCACAAGCAAGTTCAGAGTCATGATGGGGAAGATATCAGTAATTCAGGACCTCGGTAGAGACCCTGAGCTTTCCTCAGGGTAAAGCAAAACTGCTCATGGATGAGCTGCACAAAGGAGAGAAAATTGCAACATATGAATAATGGGGATGGAAACTGAGTATATGAACATGTGCATGTGTGTGCATATATGCATGTTTGTGCACATAACTGTGCATGTGTGCCTGTGCATGCATGATCTGTGTGTGTATGCACGCACATGTCTGCACATGTGTGTGTAACCATGCATACACGAGCAAGAAACAGATGGGTACAGGCAGGCTGCAAGGCACATCTGGGCAGGCAGCAGCAGGAGGCAGGGTCAGGTGGGAAGGGAATACAGAGGGGTGAGTTGCTTACTTACACGGTGATGCTACGGTCTGGGCACTGGTCCCCAAAGGTACCACCTTGCTCCTTGAAGGTGATGAGATTCCAAACAGCAATGACCGTGTCCTCAGGGATGTGGAAGTGGAAAAGTTCGATGCTGGCAAAGGAGCGGAAGGGGCTGAGCTTGCGTGGTGTGCGGGTGAAGTAGTCGGTCACAAAGAGCCCATCTGCAGAGGAGATCCAAAGGGTCCTCAGTGTGAGAGGCAGGACAAGCTGAGACTGAGCCATTTCACTGTGTGCCCAGGGTTGATGTCAGCTGTGCCTACCCCTGGTACAGTTCACACCCTTCAGCACTAAGAATTAAAGAGCTGTGTACTTCCTGAACAGCCCCTAAGCTCTCCTGTGTTTGCGAAGGAGGAATGGTGCACATATGTGTGCACATATGCATGCGTGGGTGCTGTCTGCGTGCACAGCTAAATGAAGGCGTGCACACCCACAAGCATGGGTGCGTATGGCTGTGCACAGCTCTATGTTCAAGGCACCTTCTGCTATTGCGCGTCTCACTGCACAGAAGTCCAGCAGCCTGGAGATTTCAGGAGCTTCAGCAGGAGAAGGAATGTACTTCCTTGGCAGAGTGGAAACAGGGAAGATCTGATCTGATCTGATCTCCAGACAGGAGCAGTAACTTCACCCTACTATTGTACCGCTTCCTCATTGCCGGCCTAGGAGATCCATGCCTTATTCACCAAGGATAAGATGTATGTCTCTAGAAGCAGTGAACAAAGGGGATGCTAGCAGAAGAGCAGATGGGAGCAGGGTTGTTGCCAGGAGGACGTATCTAGCAGGGAAGGGGACAGCTGAGAAGAAGGGCTGCTTTTTACAGCGTCTGGCTGGGAGAGTGTGCATGTGCTTGCCTGCACGTGTGTTTGTGCTGTGTGTGTGCAGCCCCAGCAGGCTGAACACTGACATGCATCTGCTCCCTTGCCTGGAACAAAGGCAGCTCCCCCTCCCTTCGTTGCCAGCCAACGCAAGATGAGCATGAAATTCCCATCTGCATGCAAGAGTACCCAATAACAATTTCCCCGTCATGAACCACCTGGCCAGTTCACGGATCCCCAGAGGACCAGAGTTCCCTGCCAGCTGGGGTCAGTGAGCTGGCAGTGGACCTCAGAGAGAAGGAGAAAGCCCTTCCAGGAGATGGCACTGGGGAAGCACGTGGAGCCTCCTGACCCCATTGCACGGGGCTCAATCATCTGAGGCAAAGTGAGGGCACTCAGGTGCACAGAGAGAGTCAGGCTGGAGCCCTGTGCCAGTGAGACCACAGCACAGGCAGGAAAGCTGAAGAATGGAACAGAATTTCCTATATATGAAGGAGAGGAAGGAGAAAAGCAAGAGCGCCTCTGCCTCAGGCTAGAGGCCGAAGAGACGCGACCTCCCTCCCAGCGGGGTCAGCACCACGGACAGCTCATAGTAGGTCGGCCTCAGCACCACGGACAGCTGCGTGGGTCGGGCTCAGCACCACGGACAGCTTACCACCCCCAGCCTCTCCAAAGGGGCCCATAGCGCTTCTACCCCACAGCTTGACCCCGTTCCTCTGTGATCCCCAATACACAACACCGCGTACCCGCCCGCAGTCCCCTAACGAAGGCAGCTCCCGCGCCCGGCAGCACACTCATTTCCTCACGTAGTCACTCCAGTGTCCCCACACATCTCCCTCACTGCACGCATCCCTGCTGCCCCACTTCACAGCCCTCTGTTCTGGTGACACGCTGTATCTGCAGATCCCCGGACCATGAGTCTGACCCCTCTGGGTGTCCCTCTGCGCTTACACCACCTGGGTCCCTCCAGTACACACAGTTCTGTGCCCCCATGCATACCCTACTGCACGCTTGCCCCACAGCCTGCTTATCAGCAAGCAGTACCCACTGCACCCACGTTACTGCTCCCCATCGCACATGAGCGTGCCCTATTGTGCGCAAACCTCCTGCCCCACTGCCTACGCACCCTAAACTCAGTTGCATGGGCATCCCGCAGCACGCAAGCCTATGTGCCCTACTGCACATCCGCCCTAAATCTCGCTGCACACACCTCCCGCACCCCATTCACACCGTCTCACGGCACACGCACCCCACAGTGGGCAGATGCTGAGCCCCACTGCCCGCGGTCTGCGCTCCATCCTCACCCCTCTGCGCGCTCACCCCGTGTCCCCTACCGCAAGCACGCACCTCCCCCCCCAACACGCAGCATCCCACGGNCACCCTCCCACGGCCCTCCGATCCCTCCCCCCTCACGCACCCCACATCCCTCGTCCCCGCAGCACTCACCGGCGGGCGGCGGAGGCAAGAGGAGGAGGAGCGGCACGAGTAGCAGGGGCAGGCGGAGGAGGGGTGGAGGTGAGAGCGGCCGCCCCCGCCCGCCGCCCCGCCGCCCCATGCCACCGTGCCGGCTGCCGTGGGGCGCTCGCCTCCTGCAGCCCCGC
>VXAB01005399.1:7411-27521 GCA_013399175.1 Odontophorus gujanensis
TTTTAAATCAGAAATGTAAAACATTTTCATTTCAATCTGAAGAAAGCAAAAATGGAAAAGCAGTGAAAACTATTAAACAGTGTTTGTGTATCAAGCACAGATTTCTAAACTTTTTCTTCTTTATTCTAGTGAATTACTCTAAACTGTATGTCAAAAAACTTGCCTTAGTATCTGAAAAGCAAACAAGATTAAGCATTTCACCTGAATGAAGACTACAGAAACTTTAACAGAAATGCATGATAGAAGTTCTGCAAAATATATTATATTATTTTATATAATATATTATATAAAATATTCAGCCATTGAAGGGTAATAGCAATATCATGCAGGTTTATTAGAGATACTGTTAGAGTTGTACATGAACATGTTCCAGTGTTCATGCCCTAAGGTTTAAGAGAAAACAAAACCAAATCTGAGCACAGATTACAGCAAGAAGTATCAATTGTGGCCACATAGTTCCTTTCATTTTAAATAAATTCTTGTAAAAAGTACAAAAAGTGTAAAAAGTGAAAATCCAGCACTGAATACCAGGTTACTTAATTTCTGAATGAAACTGAGTTAAAACAAACCACTGTTTTCTCATGGCCTTTACCAGCAGTCCTGCGGAGTGCAGTTGCTGCAGAAACTGCTAAAAGGAAATTAGTTTCAAAGCAGGATGGCTAGAGAAAAGCTAAAAACAAACAAACAAACAAAAAACCAAAACAAATAAAAAAAACCCCAACACCTATTCTTAAATAATTTTTTTAATACAAGCAAAAAGAATACATCATCAAAAATATACTGATAAAGATGTGGTAGAATATGTCTGGAATTCACTAGAAAGATATATCCCACTTTAGAAGTTTTTGATATTTACCTACTGGAAATGTAACTACTGACTACTATGATATATCAAATTTATTAGGGAAGACAGTGATAGGATACAGGGAAATAGCATTAAAGTAAAGGAGAGGAGATTTTGATTAGATGTCCACTGCAAGATTTTTACTGAGAGTGATGAGGTCCTGGAACAAATTTCCCAGGGATGTTAAGGACGCCCCATCCCTGAAGGTGTTCAAGTTCAGGTTGGATGGGGTCCTGGGTAATCTGATCTTAGTAGTTGATCTAGTGGCTAGCAGCCCAGCTTGTGTCAGGGGAGTTGGAATGTGATGATCTTTGTGATCTTTTTTTACCCAAGCCATTCTATGATTCTATGATATGCACAATCTCAAAAAAAAAAAAAAAAAAAAACATAAAAAAAACAACCAAGAAAACAAACAACACTGGAAAACCCACATCTTAAATTTTCAAAAACCTTGAGGAAAAGAAGACCCAACAACCCTGGAAAACCAGGCTGTCTTCAAGACTCAAATAAATAAATAAGTACATAGATAAATAAAAGGCAGATAGATAAATTTTGAGATAACCATGAAGCCCACCCAAAATCAGATATAATGTACACACTTATGAAATTTGTCAAAATTATAACCAAATGTATAATAATATAACATAAACTGAAACTAAGCAAAACTAAACCAATCAGAAAAACAAAAGATTCTCTTAAGTCTGGAGTAAGAAATTGCTGTGAGATATGGATGTGAAATCATAATCAATACAGTACCTTATCTAAACATTTTAGCAGAATAGTACTTTTTAGCACTCAACTGACTTAACAAATGCATCAGAATGCCATAAAGTTCAAATTTTCCAGATTCTGACAAATACTAATACATTGACAGGTTGTTTTTTTTTGTTGTTGTTNAAATACTGCAGCAAACATGACAAGACGTTCTTCCCAATACTGATGATATGAGCCAGCACAACATAAGAAAGTTAACTTTCCCACAATAAGTTTTCAACATGCTTAGTGAAAACTATCATCTAATAGAGAATGAAGTAAAAGAAGAGGTATTTTAATTCTTGTAGCATTTTTTTTCAAAAGTAATTACATTATAAGATATGTTCTTAGTAGAATTTCTTGTTAAAATTTCCAATTTTTTACAGAAGTTACATTATTTCAGCAAGAGCTCATGCCAGTATTTTTATTATGTCTTTCTCTTTTTCCTGTTCCTCTTTTACTGAAAAGAATGTATGTTCCATTTCCAGCTCTGATTCCCTCCCCTACTCCTTCCTCCTCTAAAGCCAATCAGTTCTACAGATCTTCCTGCATCAAATTAACATCAACGCTACTCTACTGTTCAGACATAAATGCAAGAGGCAAGATGAAAGCAGAAACATCGGGCATATAATGTTTCAGATGTAAAAAAAGTGAAGTATTGAAATAAATCTGTACACATTTTAACCATCTGTCCAGGCCCAACTTAAATATCCTGTCTGAATTGACCAATCATTATTAAAGTAACAGTAAAAGATTGAACAAGATCACAGTATTTGTAAGTTATTTTAAATTGTTCATCTTAAGTACTTTGCTTCAAGTGGCAAGCATCACAGAAAGACCTCTGACCTTGACTGAAAGTAGATGACATTTCAATACTTGTATTAGGAACTTGTCACATACGCTAGACAAAAGATGTTTTCCTTGGAGCCACAGTATGGTTTGTTCATCAGTAGGCTACTGTAATTGACTATTATTATATCAACCTCCTTCATGCAGGCAGATTCACTTATACAAAAAGTGATGTTGACTTTCAAAGCACATGTACTCCGATTTGAAGTAGCTAAGTTTATCTTCTTCCTACATAGATAAGACAGAATGATAAAGAAATAGCAGTACAAAGGCTAAAATGTTCTGGCCAGCATCAATTTGACAAAATTTCTTACAGAGATGTTAGACAAGCTCTCTGTAGTGGGTATGCAGCAAATTGAAGGAAATAACTAAGTATTGGTATAGCAAACACCAGCTGCACAGTTATTGAGGACTTTTCAGTGTCAGCACCCCAGCTAGAAGCTACTTTCTCATAATAAACAACAGGGATAATATACATTATCAAACCTCTCACAAACACCTTTCTTCTCTTCACTATGATATCAGAATAAGGAAAAGCTACTGGTAGCCAAACACCTCTTGCCCCTTGCTGTGATTTTATTTCTGTATATTTATTCCTACTATTGTATCTGACCTCAGCAATTAAGTTCCAGAGTCTTATCCTCAGAGGGAGGTGCTACAAAGGAATGACATTTAATCCTGAAACTGATTTGCTATAGCAAATGGGAACAAGTTGTACCACAGAAAACAAGGCCACATCATTCAGTTTTAAAGAAAAATGAAATAAATGCAGTTATATGCATTCTGTCAGTAAAAAAGCCAATTCAAGAAAGAAAGAAAAAAGTGAAACAAAGAAAGATACGATGAAAGTTAATTTTGAAATTGGACCCAAAGTTGCTTTTAATGCTATGCTGAAAAATAGCAGCTGAACTTCTTTTAAGCATCTACTACTGCATATCAACTGCCAATGAAGCAGCATCTTCCAGTAATCAGTTATGAGTAGCTGTTTCCAGGAAAAAAGTAAAACACTGAGAAAATACCTTGAAGTGGTTCTACTTCAGTTATATTATTTACTGTTTGTTATAGAGATATCTGATGAAAATTTCATTGAAATTTGAAATATCAGTCTTGGTAAAAGGCATCAAGAAGACATGTCCAAAATAGATGTCATAATAAAGGAGGTAGTAGACAACCTTCCGTTATATGATACAAGAGTTCACCTCTCATAGTGAGTTACTCTAAGGACTCTGTTAATAGCTTTCATACATATTGAAGATATGTATATATATATATGTACATATATAAAAGTAAGATATATGTAAAAACCTACATGTAGTTAAAAGTCTATAAAAAATGTACTGTCTTTGAAAAGGTTACTCCAAAATAATAACCTGTTCAACAAGAATTATTTCTACATTAGAATTATGATATTTATTTACCATAAAAATAACCACACAGTTGGAGCAGACTTCCAGCTTCAGTATTTGTTTCAGCTGGTATACTTATGTGAACTTTAGAATATTAAGAGCCTTCCTCAGCAGGACAGAGGTTGGGAGAGTTGGGTCAAAATAAAAGCAGGAAAATAACTTATCAATTACCTCTGCAGGCAAGAAAGTATTGGTAATACAATAATATAATTTTATGCTAACTGAAATAAATCTGGAAGCAGAGATTAAAACAGTTCCTTTCAACCTTCTCACACCTATCCTAAATTCAACTGCACTGTTCAGTCATGATGCTCCTACCCATTCCTGTGCAGTGCAGGGGGAGACACAGGAGTGTGGTCAGTACCCAGCCACTTATTTCTTTCATTCNTGTTATTTTTTTTTTTTTTTTTTTTTTTTTCAATCAGTTTTTGGTCTGTATTTCACTTTCTAAGTCAAACTGCATGACAAATCTAAAAACCCTGATGATTCACCTAAAGCTCAATCTTGGAATTCTGGATTATTCCTGAATTTCACAAACATGAACAACCTGAATGTCAAAACAGCATGATACACTCATGTATCTATTATGTAAACTGGTTTTGCAATTAACCTAAGTAATCTGTATTACTGTATTTTAAATATTTCCAGAAGGGATATAAATAATGCAAGCTAATTGGATTGGAATTAGCTTCTGGGTTATAATCAGGTATTGCTTTTTTATGGAAAAAAGGCTATTATTTTACTACATTTTATTTATGCCAACCAAATAATGGTAATTTTACTATTACACTTCATTCCCAATGAAAAAACGAAATATTGTATTAGTTGATAGAATTTACATTACTCAAAATACTTTTAATATGCATAATTCTCTATANATCTGTCCAGGCCCAACTTAAATATCCTGTCTGAATTGACCAATCATTATTAAAGTAACAGTAAAAGATTGAACAAGATCACAGTATTTGTAAGTTATTTTAAATTGTTCATCTTAAGTACTTTGCTTCAAGTGGCAAGCATCACAGAAAGACCTCTGACCTTGACTGAAAGTAGATGACATTTCAATACTTGTATTAGGAACTTGTCACATACGCTAGACAAAAGATGTTTTCCTTGGAGCCACAGTATGGTTTGTTCATCAGTAGGCTACTGTAATTGACTATTATTATATCAACCTCCTTCATGCAGGCAGATTCACTTATACAAAAAGTGATGTTGACTTTCAAAGCACATGTACTCCGATTTGAAGTAGCTAAGTTTATCTTCTTCCTACATAGATAAGACAGAATGATAAAGAAATAGCAGTACAAAGGCTAAAATGTTCTGGCCAGCATCAATTTGACAAAATTTCTTACAGAGATGTTAGACAAGCTCTCTGTAGTGGGTATGCAGCAAATTGAAGGAAATAACTAAGTATTGGTATAGCAAACACCAGCTGCACAGTTATTGAGGACTTTTCAGTGTCAGCACCCCAGCTAGAAGCTACTTTCTCATAATAAACAACAGGGATAATATACATTATCAAACCTCTCACAAACACCTTTCTTCTCTTCACTATGATATCAGAATAAGGAAAAGCTACTGGTAGCCAAACACCTCTTGCCCCTTGCTGTGATTTTATTTCTGTATATTTATTCCTACTATTGTATCTGACCTCAGCAATTAAGTTCCAGAGTCTTATCCTCAGAGGGAGGTGCTACAAAGGAATGACATTTAATCCTGAAACTGATTTGCTATAGCAAATGGGAACAAGTTGTACCACAGAAAACAAGGCCACATCATTCAGTTTTAAAGAAAAATGAAATAAATGCAGTTATATGCATTCTGTCAGTAAAAAAGCCAATTCAAGAAAGAAAGAAAAAAGTGAAACAAAGAAAGATACGATGAAAGTTAATTTTGAAATTGGACCCAAAGTTGCTTTTAATGCTATGCTGAAAAATAGCAGCTGAACTTCTTTTAAGCATCTACTACTGCATATCAACTGCCAATGAAGCAGCATCTTCCAGTAATCAGTTATGAGTAGCTGTTTCCAGGAAAAAAGTAAAACACTGAGAAAATACCTTGAAGTGGTTCTACTTCAGTTATATTATTTACTGTTTGTTATAGAGATATCTGATGAAAATTTCATTGAAATTTGAAATATCAGTCTTGGTAAAAGGCATCAAGAAGACATGTCCAAAATAGATGTCATAATAAAGGAGGTAGTAGACAACCTTCCGTTATATGATACAAGAGTTCACCTCTCATAGTGAGTTACTCTAAGGACTCTGTTAATAGCTTTCATACATATTGAAGATATGTATATATATATATGTACATATATAAAAGTAAGATATATGTAAAAACCTACATGTAGTTAAAAGTCTATAAAAAATGTACTGTCTTTGAAAAGGTTACTCCAAAATAATAACCTGTTCAACAAGAATTATTTCTACATTAGAATTATGATATTTATTTACCATAAAAATAACCACACAGTTGGAGCAGACTTCCAGCTTCAGTATTTGTTTCAGCTGGTATACTTATGTGAACTTTAGAATATTAAGAGCCTTCCTCAGCAGGACAGAGGTTGGGAGAGTTGGGTCAAAATAAAAGCAGGAAAATAACTTATCAATTACCTCTGCAGGCAAGAAAGTATTGGTAATACAATAATATAATTTTATGCTAACTGAAATAAATCTGGAAGCAGAGATTAAAACAGTTCCTTTCAACCTTCTCACACCTATCCTAAATTCAACTGCACTGTTCAGTCATGATGCTCCTACCCATTCCTGTGCAGTGCAGGGGGAGACACAGGAGTGTGGTCAGTACCCAGCCACTTATTTCTTTCATTCCTTCCCCCTTCCACTTTTCTTTTGTACCAGCGTGGAACCTTCTTGTGCCATACTTCTTCCAGGAGACAAAGAGCCATTCCATTGCAGGAGCAATAGTGGATGTCTGCTGAGTCATGGAGTACCTCCACCCCCTCTGCCTTCTTTGCTCTTGGGCGTTCCCTTTGCTGTATCTCACTTTGTTTTTTTCCCTTCTCCTCTGCACCCTTGGTAGCTTTGGCCATCACAGAGGCACCAGCTCCAATGATGGCTTTGGTTATGTCTATCAGAGGGTCCACTGGAGACCGCTGCAGTTGGCTGCTATCAGCTGCATCTTCTGGAAGAAGTCATCTCCTCCGTTCCCCCCACTACTAAAACATTAGTACCTACACCAACCACATTTCACTGTTTATTGTAGAATTCAACTTTCTATCTAATAAGACTAACTCGAGTTCAGAGATCTAAAAATCAGCAGATGTTGTCACAATTGTGAAAATAGTGAAAAATCTGGAATAGGATCTTAGGCACTTTTGCCACAGGTTGTGCCATGGCATTCTGTTCATTGTTAATCAGGTGTCTCAGTGTTCAGGACACCTTTCAGAAAAATAAGTTTAGAGCTGCCTGCCACATCCCGACACTGTAGAATTTCACACAGCTTAAACAGGATCTATTTTTAGCACCACTGTAAATTAAACTATTTGAAATACATATATATACTGGTATGTATGCGTCCATATCTATGCATTGTATCCAAAATTTACATTTTCATATGTCTTGACCACCAGACAGTAGTGTTGTTTCACATGGTCCTACTAATCAATAGTATTTTATTTAACATCTTACGCATTTATAATGAATACAAACCAGATTTAATTTAAGGCACTTTCCAAGTAAATCTAAGGGCTGCATATACTTTGAAATTTAAAAAAAAAATAGAAAAATGAAAAATAAATGTTGCAAGTATATGATGCTTTTTTTGTTGTTTTTATTAATGCACAATATGAAAGGGGAAAAATAAGTAAAAACAAAGTAAAAACACAATGACAGAAAACAACAACAACAAAAAAACAATCTCCAGCATTATATGGTATATTTAAATGATTCACAAAGACAGTAATATTTTTAATGAAAAACCCTGGCTGGATTACCACCGTTAAAAATAAGCAAGTAAGCTAAGCTAGCAGTGTAGTATGTAACATTCAGTTATACCTCATCAATTTGATTAAAAGCAATGTTAAAATGAAAACCATGAAATCTCAAGGCTAGTATAAAAGCTTATCTGACAAATTTTCTGGGGATGAAGCATACACCAAAGACATTCCCTTTAAAACTCATGAAGAGATACAATAAGAAGAACTGAACATTTTTGACTTGATATCTGAATCTACAAAATACATGTGGTTTTGTTCAGATATCTATCTCTATGCTCAGCTGAATGGCCACAAGATTAACAATGTGAGTTTTGTTGTTGTTGTTGTTGTTTTTTAAATAACTATATTTGGAAGCATTATGTCAATAAGTGTGATGAGAAAAATGTGAGCTAAGAAAACACACTGCCTATGAAAAAGACAGTGTGAAAAATTTTGCTAGGCATGGGCACACCCATCATCTCTTGAGATTACATCCACTGTTAATGAAGCAATCCTGTGAGCACTATCCTGTGGTGGATGAATGACCACTATGCAACACTGTCCAGTCTGAGACTGGGATTGAGAAGTGCTCTCAAAATTATCTACACCTTTTGTAGCACATTCAGTTTCCAGTTCTGAGACGACGATAGACCACTATCAGATTACCTTTCTCAGATATATGTTCAGTGATTGCAAAAAAAATTACTGATAAGTTTATAGTACTCTGTTCCTTGTTTAGTTTGTCCTGGTAGATGTAACTTCACATCCATGTACTAAATAGTGTACACTAGAGAATATCAGAGAAGAATGCACTAGTGAAACTTATTTTCATCCCTCAGCCTGCAATTTACTAACATACTCATCTGTCTTCTGTAAAAGAACAAGATTTCATTTAAAAAAATATATATCAAATAACCACCTTGCTTGTTAGAAGCAATGCTGCTCCTAGGATACAATTTATGATGAGGAAAACTAGAAAGGAGAATGGTAGCACCAGGAAATTGCTTTTATATGCTTACAGTAAGCAATTCCTTAGGATAAATATTTTATTATTATTTTTATGGATGTTATCTGCATGCAAATACATACAATATATGATTTTTCACATGTAAAACTCTTGTCTAATCAACTCCACCTCTCCCTTCTCTCCAGGATTACAAGCTATTTGAGTATGTGGATTCTTTTGCACAGTTAAGTTATTCTATATGAATATTTTCCAGTCTCCCCTCTTCCTCCTGCAAAAATAATGGTGGCTTTTTCTTCAGAATTTCCAGATACAATTTTTGTGTGACCTTTAACATTTTTTATGATATTCTTAAAAAAAATAATAATACATGAAGTCACACGTACAAGTAGTACTCAGAGTAATGAACATGAATTTGAACAGATAATTCTGGAAACCAGGCATATGAAAAACAAGAAACTCGTCAGATGCAGTCAGCATATATTTACCAAGAAGTTATGCTGAGAGAACTGGGATTATTATTAATAACCCTCTGCTTGTAAACTTGTCCAAGAAATTAAAGGTTTTTAGTATCAATAAAAAATTCTAACTCTCTGTGAGATATAGGACTGATCAAAAATTTTAACTAGCCTGACTTTTTGCACCATGAAGACAGTTGTCAACAACAACAAGTATAATGCTTTTATTTTTAATCTTACACATTTTTTGCAACTTTCTATATTTTTTTAATAACAATGAAAATGTTAGGTGTCAAATACAATGTGCTCAATAATTTTTTACAGTCTCCTATGATTATAAACAGAGGATTAAAATCTCTCCAGCACTTCCACAAAATGTTTTCCCTAAGTCTAGCAATATATAGGACTTAGACTTCCAGAAATGTTCAACATTTCTTTTCCAAATATATTAAATGGGATATTATCAAGAACAAACCTCTCCGATCTTTTTTTCATGTTCTTAATCTCTTAATCATCACCATCAACATAACTTCAAAACTGAATCATTATTATCAAGTCATTAAGAAATCAGCTGCCATTGTATATTAACATTTTTTTTTCTTTAGAAAGGTAAAATTAAAAGTCACGCATAAAATAAAATATGAATACATTTATAAACAATATTGCTCTTGTGAGCTGAGGTAATGTTAGTGAATTTTATGTCCTAAAGAGCAGTACAGTTTGTGATGTGCAAAATATACAGGCATAGCAGTAAGAAAATGGTTGCTAATAAACTCAAACTGGTGTAAGAGAAAAGTGAAATATGTAGTGACTTTATTCATCTCACTTCTCCTCTGGGACCCTCTGTTTTTCTCACACTGTGCCTCAGACAACTCATTAGGTTCAGAATTAAAATGTAGTTGGGGTAAGCTTGTTTTCTCAATAGAAAAATTAGTCAAAAACTTATCAGGGCAAAGGCTGAAATGAAAAGCCACACATCATCAGCTGTGTCTTCAGTGTGTATGCCATCAGAAGTTTTGCTCAATTGTTTAGTCATGTTCTAAGCATAGAAAGGATGCTCCACATGACAGCTGCAATACATACACTGGGTAAGAAGCACATATTAGTAGTAGATTTAGTGTCTGATACATATACTAATATATTTCCGGGCTTCTGGTGTGTGTGTGTGTGTGTGATGCTGGAAACATTCATGAAGAATATGAAAGGTGCTGCTTACAAAAGTTCTGAAACATTTATTTATAAATTGCTGGTGATTGATGCAACTGTTACTGCAAAACAGCTATTACTGTGAAATAAAGATTTTCTGTAAGATTATTGTTAATAATAATTAACAATAATAATTGTTAATAATAACAATGATAATTGTTCTGTAAGATTAAATATTTCCACTAATTACATTTGGTTTTAACTATATTTCGAAAATCAAATATTTTTCTTTTCCTTCCTCCCTTCCTCCCTCCACAATTCCACTATATTACACTTGTGTAGAAGGAATACTTAAAATCAAATACATATAATACATATATTTATTAGAAATGTATGTATATTCACACTGCAAAAGAATCATGTTACTAGCCAATTAGATCAGATACATATTCTTTGTGAAATTTTATTAGTTCTAATATGCTACTGAGTCTACTCAGCTTCTGTTTTCCTCACTTTTCACGCTTATGATACTGTGTTAATTTTCACAGAGAATTTGGATTCTATCCTTATGTGATTCTTATCTTGACTCTTTCTTGACGTTCATTGAGTTTATTCCAATTCATTCCTTCCCTTGGAGTTGTCACAGTCATTTTGAAACAGTCATGCTGATTTTGCCTAAGTGTTGTTCATGAAAAGGTTAACTATTGTCAGCACTGATTAAAGGAACATCCAAACTGACAGATTCGTAACCTCTTCCTATTAAACTCAAATAAAGCAGAATGTCAGAAAATATTCCGAGGAGTAGATTCTATTTCATATATGAGTTTGAAAAAAATAACCTTTATGCAAATAAAGCCATTTTTGTTCTTTGTATTACTAAACATAGTTGCTATTTTTCTTACTGCAAATGAAAGCGTATAAACACTACATTCTCCACTTCAAAAATTTGGTTTATCAGAGGATATTGCATGTATTAGTACCTTATATGTCACTATATCACCATCTAATGCAATCTGCAATAAAAAACATTTCTTTCCTGTTGCCTGTATGTTTGCTTAGATTTGTCATTGCAAGAAAATAAAAAAAAAGCCCAAACACTTAGCTTCTAAAATGAAATGCATAAAATTATGCTCAGTTCACTGATGGCTCACATGGCTGTACTTCAGACTCATAGTTATCCCTACATCTTTTAATCATATTCTACAGTTTCCCTACATAACTACTTTTATTTTCTTTCTTCATATGCTACAGAGAAGGTTCCTTGTCCTCAGTAAAAAACAATAAGAAATTATTATAAATCCTGCAGATTCACACATTTCATGACTTAAATAATTTCCAAACATTTCAAAATAATTGGGGAAAACTTATATTGAAACATAGAAAGAGGTGAATAAAATCTTTTTTCTTGTTGCTAGTTTCATTTAAATGTTCAGCTAAAGACAGAAATATAAAACAAATGGGGGTGAATATGTACCAGAATATTAGTTTATTAGGACTCAAAGGCCAAAGAAATTAATTTAGAGTGTTCCACTGAGTCAGTGCCTGAAATTGTTTCAGAACAAAGAAGACATTAAATGTAATTTAAAGATCAGCATCACGGAAATGTCTGTGGTTACATTTGAATCCTTGTTAGACTTGCTTTTATCCTACAGTTTTTTAACTGGCAGGGTACAATATAACTTAATTTTGGATTGTCAGTCACCATTTTAACTATAATTTTAGTCACTGTTTTTGCTGTTGTTGTTGTTGTTCAGTTTTGTTGTTATATTTTTCCTTTTTCCCTTCAGTTTCAATCAATACAGAAGTTCAGTGTAACCACAATAAATAGAAAGATATGCCCTAGGTCATCCAAATCAGGTTGACATCTCTGCTTTAGAATGTCATAAAATTATGTTTTCTGTCTCTAGCATTTCTAATTACATTTGCCTAAAGTCATTGAAAAGGAAATTTTCTCAGAGTTCAGGCTTAGAAACTCTACAAAAAAATAATTCATATTATTCTAGGAACAGTTAACTTTTCCCTGCACAGGTCGGATCAAATAAACAAAGGGATGGGCAAACAGACAAACAGGAAAAAAAAATAAACAGCTCACTTATATGTATTTAACTAATATTTCTGAAGTCAAATTAGACAGCTAACTCAACTGAAACAGGACAAAATGAAGTGGATAGGCAAGGATCTACTCATCATTATAAAATATAAGGCCTATACAATTTATTGTTCATTTCATGTGGCAGCAGCAGTTTCATAAGAAAATATAGGAAACTGGAGGAAAAAGTTAGCAAAATAGAATTTTGATAACACTGTGACGATAAAATGCAGTCTTTGGAAAGGGGAACTCAGTTGTCACATCAATAAGATTGTCATCACAACAGAATGGAAATGGACTTATTAGAGGGAATAGTTACTCTCCAGAAAAGTCAGCTTTGATGACTTCCAGGAACCTGGAAGATCTTGATATCTAAAACCTTAACCTCCCAGGCCTTGGCAATGGTTAATCAGCTCACTAAGTTATGGAGCACTGTCATTTACCAGTTATTGAACAAGATGAGCAATTCAGATCATTCTATGAGAATACCAAGACCAGAAAATTGACTTAGGTGGAAATAATTCTGTTTGGACTGATGGACACTTTTCAAAAGGCTTGTTTAGTCTGAGAATACTTATACAGTGTACAGGTATAGTAATAAAAAACAAAACCTATAACTTGTTTCTTAAAATGGTAGAAAAAACAGAATGGGGCCTACAGAATAAAGAAAAATCTGGGTATTACAGCTCTTTTAAATGAGAATTTTGAGAACACATACTAAAAATAGACTGGGCAAGGACAAAAAGAAAGAAATGAAGATTGGCAGAGGCACAGAGTAATAGTGCTAAATAATAAATGCATGCTGCTCATCACAGAATGTAATCTTTATTAATAAATCAAAAGACAGGCTAGTCCAAAGGGTTTCTGGGTGCCCACCACTGTTGTATCTATGTACTGTATCCATCATTGTTATTACAGCTGAAATATGTGTTGAATTCTTGGAAGCAATAGGTTGCAGTTTTGTTATGAAGGAAAATGTAGATTTTGAGTGCTGTATGCACTGTTCAGTGATATTCCATACTCTACACTTACTAAAATAAATTACAACATGGTCAGTCAACCTCAAACTGAAGGTAGATATACATTTATCATATAGTTCCATTATTTATTTATTTATTTATTTATTTATTTATTTATTTATTTATTTTAAATAGAACTGAGATGAGAGCAGAGATTTCCTCTTAAGACAGTACAAGAACCAGTTCTACTGAAATCTAGGGACTTAGCTTCAACAAATGATTACTGCTTATATCATTTGTAATGGAAAAATATTAAGGTCATCAAGTTGATGGTGCACTTTTCAGACTTACCCATTCTCCACAATAATATGAATATATGTATATATAGGTATACACACAGAGTAATATATATATATGTTATCTTATGTGTAGCTGTCTATAATCCATATTGGCTTATTCTTATGCTCCAAATTTCTAAAAATATGTAGATGTTTATTGCAAACTAGAGGATAATTGAGTGTGGGAAAGTAAAAAATCTAGGCAGAAATGGTGATTAGCAGAGTTTAAGAGAGATTAAGGCAGGAAACAAACAAACAAGCAAAAAATTCCTGCATTAAAATAAATAAATAAATAAATTGAAAAAGGATATTTTTTTCATAAGCATCAGTACAGGAATAAATGATCTGGGAGCAACCTTGCAGAGAAGGTTTTCAGGGTATAGGGGGGTGGAAATTTAGATATGAGCTGGTAGTGTCTATTTGCAGACTGGAAAACCCTCTGTATCCTTGGTTGCACAAGAAATAAATGTTATCAGCAGGGTGAGGGAGCTGATTGTTCCCTTATATTCTACTCTTATTAAACTCTAAGGAGTACTGCATTCAGCTTTGAGGATCTTAGCATTGACTTGAGACTGAATGGATCAAAGGATCCACAGAAGTGAATAAAGGTCAGAAGCACCTCTCCTATGAAGACAGGCTGAGAAAGCTGAGATTGTTTAGCAAAAATAAAGGAAGATCTTACTGAAAACTTACAATTAAAGGGGGTTCTATAAGAAAGACAGAAATACATGTTTTACAAGGTTATGTAGTGATATGATAAACAGCAATAGTTTTAAGCTAAAAGAGGGTAGATTTAGATTAGATTAGATATAAGAAAGAAATTCTTATTTCCAAAGGTGGTGAGGCACTAGCACAGGCTACCAGAGTGCTCATGGATCCTCTATCCCTGGAATTGTTCAATGTCAAATTGGATGAAGGTTTGGGCATCCTAATCCAATGATATGTCCTCACCTATGGCAGGAGTGATGGAACTAGATGATCTTTAAATGATTCTTCCCACGCAAAGTGTTGTGTGATTGTGTGAATTTAAAATACCAAATTTTTGTTGCATGACCAGACATAATTCTACTTCTCATCTTCTATCTACTTCTTTCTTGTTCAAAAAGCAAAGCTAGATCTCAATAACTACAACAATTAAAAATCATTTCCAATGATAAGATATCATAATGAGTATTTTAAAACCATATTAATGAACTAAAACTATGTTGGTATGTGCATCCAGAAAATAATTAAATAATAAAATAATTTTTGAAAATAATTTTAGAATCTTTTATATGAACGCTTTTAAACATCAAAGAAATTCATCATAGTAAAGACAATATGGTGTATGTTCTATTCCATAACTGTGAAGATGTTTATCACTGTGCTTATTTATTACATGGTCATTAATATGAATCTGTTATTCTACTGTTCATCAAAGAATTGAATAAAGAGAATAAATAAAACAATAAGTAGTTTAAACAAATGCAAAATGTCTAGTCTCTGCTCTTGTGTATATTTAACATGTTACAGAAACTCAGGAAGATGTCTTGCATCGTAGTTTTGAAAATCCTTACAAAATATACCGATTTTATAATTTTACAAAATACTAAACCACAGTCAGCAACATTTTTGTCTTGTTTGATATAGTTTTGTAATGGGCAGTGATACATACTGTTTACCATAAAAATGATTAAAAAAATGTCTTAGATACTCAAATGTAATGTTGTATTTACTTTCATATGAAACAGTTTGGAGACCAGGAATACACAACTTAGAGGAAGAAAGTCTATAAAGAGGAAGCTATCAAGCTAAAACATATACATCAAGAATAATCTCTTCCAGAAGCAGCTATTATCATCAGGTCTGTAAAACACACCTCATATAAAAGTTTTAGTAAGCCTAGGTGGTAAGTCCTTGGAAAGCATATCGAGCAGTATAAAAGTATTTGAGCTATTCTGTCAGCATCTGGCACTTAAAAATTGTTTTGAAGCTTCCTTTCACAGAGCAAATCTGTAATATAAGAGATCTATAAAAATATTAATAATCTCTCTGACTCTCTTCCTCCCTTTTTTTTTGTTAACATACTTTGCTGAGTACACTTGCCTCACGACTTAACAGTAATAACAGAAAATGCTACTTCTTTGGAGGACAACAGTTAAAGAAACATATGACCATAAATGTAAATCTGCATATAAAGAAGTAAATACCAGCATTCTGAAACACCATGTAATTGATCTTTACTGAAAGGCTTTTCTACACAGAAGAAATTGTTGGTATATAATAATTTGTGTAGCTTTCTCTTTAAGACCTTTTTTTTTCCTCAGAATAATATGATTTAGGATAACAAGATGGAGAAAACTCTTTCATGGGTCTAAATATTATTTGTTGAAGATCAAATATATTTTCAGCTGATGACTACTTTGCTTGACTACTGCAAAAAATGAACTTTACAGCCAGTGCTGGAATCACTTACTAGGTATGGAACAATCATGTGTGTTTACATGAAGCAGTCTTATAATTGAATTCTGAAGTCTAGTCAGTACATCAAAATCAGATTTTGGGGAGATTCAGCTAGACTCTATGATGAAAGAGTTACTCCAAAAGTAAAGCCTACTATTTCATTATGTTGGCCTACAATGTCCAAGACGGATGTTGGCAGGAGAGATTGACTCTTCCCACCAATATTTCATAAAGTGCTGATGCCATGTGACAGCTGGCAGCAGAGGGGCAGTCTGACAGAATGGCATCTGATATGGAAGCATGTATGAAGCAAGTGTGGAAATGAATTCTTCCATATCAAAATTACATATCTGGAAAAATCACACCACTGACAGTTCTTGATAAGCACTTTCTGAATGCTCATGGAGACCAAATGGTGGATGTGAACACAATGAGGTGGGGAGGGTGTGTGTTTCAGCAGCAGTGAATGCAACAGTGAGTCAGCTCTACTGGTGCAGTTTTTTATAAAGTTCACCATTAGAAAAAAATGTATAGCTAATGGTATCTACAGTAATAGATAATTAGTATAGCTAGTAGTATCTATATTGAAATAATTGTTCTGTAGCTGTGTATGGGAACTGTTGAATCACGGCCTGAACCACTGATTGATCACCTGAGATGAGCACTCAGTCAGCTGCAGGAGCACAGGTGAACGCAATGTACCTGTGTGATCGGAAGGGGTGGAGTCTGGCTCCACCTCTCCCAGACCCCATTTCAGGGCTGACCACCACTGGGGAAGGATCTCTTGTTGGAGGTCCCTCCCCTGTGGAGTTTAGAGTAAGCCTCTCTTTACTTACTGACTGTCTGTTTACCATCCAGATAATGAGGTGGATGGCATATTTTGCTTGGCTTATTTTCTGTGAATACTATTATTTTGGGTTATTCACCATACAAACTGAGAATTTGTTCTGTCTGAAATGTTGTTGTACTCTTTCCATGGGAATAAATAGGAGGCATTATTTCCAGAGTAAACTAGGTGGATAAGAAAAAAATTGTAAAACTTGTTTGTTTGTTTTTTTGTACATTTGTCTTCAATAGTCTTACTTCTTTTGATTGTACACAGTATGCTTAGAACCGACAGTTATTTTTCTGGCATTCATCATCACTAAAAATGAGGCTTTGAAAAGTAGAAAATGTCTGGATGTACAACAGCCATTGGTTATCCTGAAAGTGATGCTTTCTCAGTCTGAAATTTCTGAGATTAATAAAATGAAATTTGCTGTACATTTGGCGTGTCAGCTTATTTATGACATCTTTGTTTAAAAGACAAATGAGAAACATATTTTAATACTTGACTGTAGCATCTTTAGGAAGTTAAATATTACTAAAGCAGTGTTAAATATTATAATAGCCACATTGTAGACTGGCAGAAAATCACCAGTTGCACATCATCAAATACAGCACAGAGCATAGTACATATATAAATATATCTATTTACCCTTTTTACTGGTAATTGCAGTAATGAAGAATCATACATTATAAAATATCCTGAGGTGGAAAGGACACATAGGGTCATCAATTCTAGCTGCTGGCTCTATGCAGAACAGCTCAAAAGTCAAATTCTATGCCTGAGAAAATTCTCCAATTGAATCTTGAACTCCAGCAGGCTCAGTACTGTGACCACTGCCCTGGGGAGTCTGTTCTAGTGCCATCTTTATAACAAACAATCTTTCTAATACTAAATTTGATCCTTTCTTGAGGGAGCTTCATGCCAACCCAAAAGGCCCCCAGTTCTCATGATTGGGAAATGTAAATAAGTTTATCTTGTGAAGACTTAAAACTTACTGTCACATCAGGTTTCTAGAGTATAATGAATACAGTTTCTTCCTCATAAGATGGAACTGCATCTCTGAATCAAGATTTTTTTGTTAATGTAAGTGAAGTAACGGAAAGGAGCTTTGTTGGTAGTACTGCTTTACGAATATTCTTGAAGAAACACTTCAGCTGCTTCAGGTGTGTTTTCAGTCTGAACTACATAATCAGGGACTTTCTCCTAATAGTAGTGTCCTCAGGCTGGGCTGTCCAGGTTTTATCCATATAGGCTGTAAAACTCCTGCAAGCTGGAGTCTCCCAACAACCCACTGGGCCCTGGCTCCACAGCCAGGCCATCCTGGTTGGGAAAAGCCTATTCTTCATCTCCATCCTGGGCCCCTCAAATCTCAGCTCATGCCACTGTGTTTTTCCCTGCTGACATACACCATTTGCAGAACCCTGCTGTGTCTGCTCTGTTCCCTCCTAATGATGCTGTGCTGGTGCTGGGTGTTCTTAAAACTGCTTCTCTTCCCACCTGAGATGTTTCCAGTCAGCAGTCTCACCTCACAGGGCAAGGTCTCCATTCCCACTGTCACAGCGGAAATATTTCACCTTGTTTCCTTGTTTGTTTTTTCATGCTCTGGGAGCAGAGGGGAGTTGGGAGGATGGAAGGATGCATACTAATCAAATGTAATCAAAATTATACACAGTAACCAGATGTGGTCTGTGAACAGCTGAGCACCCTTCCTTTCATCTGCTGGGTCGGCTCCTGCATGCACCCCAGGACTTGACTGCACTTACAGCCATTAAGTAAAGTGTCTCGTGAGTTGGCTACTAAAGCATTAGCACAAATATCCCTCTCTGTAAATGTGCAATGAATTAATATTTTTCTTTACTTAAGAACAGTCTTTTCTGACATGAAATTTACATTTATCAAGTTGGCTGTGACTTTGAATTCAAACCACTAAAAATAACCCTATTTAGAAGATGTGCTTTCTTTTGGCAATATATCTGGAAATAACCCGAAAAGCTGTTTAATTCTTCTCTTTTTTGAGGCATCATTAAAGAAATCTGTTCTGCCAACTACTTCTTCATGAAACCACTTTATTGAAAATAGCGTGCCTCAACAGATATTTAAACAATGACAGTGGTACATTAAGTTGGATTATTAAGCATGTTTAACTATCTGACAGGATCACATTTATGTAGGTTACAAGTGTCATAAACAGCTGACTTAAATATTGGTCTTCATTTTTAATGAATTCTGTTTAGTATTATTATTCTGTCCTTGGAAGTATTTTATTTATTCATTGATTTGTTTTTATATACTGAGACAAATGTCAGACATCTGCTATTGAAACTATTTTACCGTAGCATTTACACAGTTTAGGAAGCAGTCTTTTCAGAGGGATATGTTAACAACATAAATCAGTCACCATTTGCAATCTACAGACATTTATCTTGGTATACTTCTTCTGTCCTTTATCAAAATCAGAAGCAGAAGAAAGACTGTAACAAGTCGAATGTGTCAATACCATTCTTCAGTGTTATATCCCAGAACTCTGTGATTTGTTGCTAAAGGATCTTTTTATTTTCCCCATTCTCTGGAAAAATATTCTCAGGTGTATTCTTCGAATGGAAAGGTGGATCTACTCCACACTCTTATCTACAAATTGAATAAATATCCTGCATTGCTAAATGTAGGAGGAAGCTCAGATACCAATGACCTGGAATACACTTTTTAAATGAGATTCAATCAGCCTGCACAGGTGTTTGACACTCATCAGCTCCACCTAATCTCCCTTTCACTAGGTCACTGAAGGTATTATAATCCTTTAGAAAAGCTATTTACTTATTCACTCAGTTGAAGCAATGCTTACCTTGACAGTAATAAAACAGAGAAAGAGGATAGTCCGAATTCAAAAATAAATAAATAATAAAAAAAAGACTGCCGAAGTAAGTGGCAATAAAATGAATGAAGAAAGAAATCCTGTGTTTGTGATGCCATTTCCACCCGATGGTTTTCCAGTTCCCATTTAGCTTTACAAATGCATGCTTATATTGCCAAATTTCATGGAAATGAGCAGCACAGTCATTTAGAAGACATAAAATAAACATCCTTTTTATTACG
>VXAB01005399.1:43686-67556 GCA_013399175.1 Odontophorus gujanensis
TGTTTTCTGAACCAAATTTCTGCTGCTGCTCTTTTTCACTTAGATTATATAATGTGGCTAGATGTCTTCATTTTAGACAGAAAAAAATTCTTAAAACATTGGTGTGATTTGCACTTAACTTGGATGCTTTATAAAAATGCTATTGTAAGGCTATAATAATAATTACAAAATACTAGAACTATTTCATTCCACCATATTTGACTATGTGATTTGTTCAATATTTTAGTAAAGGAAAATATAAAATATTTTAAATGATATTGCTGAAATTCTTTCCAGTTTCATTCAATTTCCAGTAATGGAAATAAAATCATATCTTTACCTATGTTCCCTAAAAATAACTGATACATAGAAAACAATACATGAAGCAAGTAAAAGGCAGCAAATTACAAAATAAAACTTGACCAACAAAATAAACTTGAACATATCCAACCTTCCACTGTTTAGAATAAATTTCTAGTGAAAATTTTGTGAACAGAATGGGACAAATTGTGAACAATTTATGATAAAATTTATATGTTAATCCCTCTATCCAATTACAGTTTTGTATATGCTCTACAAGTAGCAAATATTGCTGGTACAAAGAAGACACTTTTTAACTTGTGCTTTTGTTTGTTTTTTTTTTTGTACATTGTGGTAAATATAAGAGGAAATAAAAATATTTATCAATAAAGTAACTGATAAATTTTGCTTTCAGCAAGAGCTTCAAATGTCTTTAAATATAAATAAATAGAAAAGAATTAAAAAAAATCAATCTATCCAAGAAATGCAATTATTTTCTGCTGGCGTAAGTCTAACCAGTTTAATCTTCCCCAAAACTACTGACAATGAACACAGAAGAAGCCAGTTAGTTATTCTGGATGCACAAGTAGATACTTTTTAACAGTAAAAACAGAGAAGAGGCATAGGGGAAATTACATACTATGAGCCCCTTTTTAGTCCATTATGCATGACTTCTCCCATTTTCTGAACTTTTTCTTCATGTTATAGGTCAATCATTACTTTATGTTAATTGTTCCTGCCACTAAAAGAGGGAATGTTATTTGCTGTTTTATTTCCCTAAAGAAACTGTATTCTTTAAAAAGATTAACTATTTCCTTTAATTGAATGTTGTGGAAAGAGAGGAAACAGCTTTCTCTATAGGCTCCCCCAAGGTTATTGTTAAGAAAGAATCAAAAGCAACAAATTTTATATTTCCTCTGCAGGAATTGTAAGGTCCCTTTCATCTTTATCTGCAATGGTGGTAAGAAATTATGGCAACAGAAACTGTATCAGGCTAGGTCTGTTTAGTTCATGCTATCACAGAAGGCTTACTCTTTGTGGACAATAATCATGGCATAAATAATTTTCCTCCATCTCTTTTGCAGAAAAGTTAGCCGGCTGAACAGATGTATGCCAAGGCTCACCAGTTAGATTATGTTTGTTCAGAAAACAGCATTGTTAGTTTCCCCTTTAAAGGTGCTTATGTATAATCAGTTTGAAAAATGAAACCTCCACAAGTCTGGCCCGATTAATTTATCCCAATGGTCATAGGTATTTTGATTAATCTATGAAAATAGAGCACACATATTGGGATTAGAAGTGAGAATGGAACTTATATTCTTCAGAGGAACAGAACAATGGACCTAATACCTCAAATCTCTGATTGCTGACTTTCTTTCCCTTCTTATTCCAGACAATTTTAGGTCGTGGGTCTCCTGTGGCTTGACAGATGAATGAAGCAACACCTCCAGAAACCCCTGTCTGGTCAACAGGTGTTCTTGTAAACTTTGGTGGTGCTAAAACAAACAAACAAACAAACAAACAAACAAAATTAATCTAAGTAGCAACTATGGGGAAAAACAAACAAACAACAAAAAAAAAAAACAACCAAGCACTTATCACAATTTCAAAATGAAAAGAATAAAATATTTTGTTTCTTTAGTGACAGGATTCACATGCAAGAAAAAGCAATAAGAAATAACTAAAAGGTCAGGAAAGTACTTATAGATTTTACTATTAAATCTGATGCCATCAGAGTAGCAAGGTCATACATTATATTTTATCACAGTTATAAATAAAAAATCAATTTGTCTTCTGTTGCAAAATGAGCTCATCTATCAACTCAAATTATATCATGATTCATTACTTGATGTTATGATCACAAGATGTCATGAAAGCTGGATTTCTATATTTAAGACATTAAAATCAGTGACATTTAGGAGAAATTCTGTGAAAGTGTTTTAAGTTTGAAGAGGTACATATTAAGAGCTTACACAGAGAAGACTATAATAGAAGTGAGATTTATGCTTGGTCACAGTTTCACATAAAACTCTAGTTCATTCGTACAATATTCTACTCTGTCACAAAGAAATGAAAAAGGATACAACTACTGCAGGAACAAAAGAGGAGAGAGAACTGGAGAAAACTTTTAAAAAGTAAGAAAGGATATTTTTATCAATTATTCTCTTACCTTCTTTTTCTTTTAGAACAGTATAAATTTATCATGTTGTTTGAGAAACAAAACTTTCAAACTTAGACCAGTACAGGATATGATTTCTGAAAAATCAGTGTGAAAGTCTGAGAGTCTACGCACAGTACAGAGATGTTGAAGAGTTCATTCATATATTTGCTTAATTCTCTTTCATAATTGAGTAGTTTTTAAAGTATATATGGAGATGCTAATTCAAATTATACGAAGTGAGAACTGAGGGTCAGTAAAATCGTTAATACAAAAGATCTTTGCTCTCTGGTTTGTGTTCAGCTGTGAGCTGTTATATGCAGTGGCTCTGCAGCAACTACTGCAACTAATTTTTGATCTTATTGTCAATTTTCACTTCCCTTCTGTTCTCAGTCTTTTTGGTTGACTTCATCATTCTGCAGTAGTTCTGACATTTATGTACCAATACTGTATTTGTTTTCGTTTCTGATTTGCTGTGCTACGTTACTTATGTCTATCTGCCTGTTCTTCTTAGGTGGCCTTTCCACAGGCAACACTTCTTGTCAATATGTTTATTTAAATGACAGAATCTGAGAAGACTACATGTATGAATGTATGCATGTATGCAACTGGTATGAATCCTGAAATTATTTTAAATGCCAAGCAAATATTATGTAGACATTATTATAAAACAGAATAAATATATTTTACGTCACTAAATTAAATACAGGATCACGAAGTCATAAATTTATTAAATTAACTGTGCATATTTTAACCAACCCTTAATGCTCAACATACCATTAACAAAGATAATTTCAAAAAAATGCAGTAAAAATACTTTGTTTGTGAGAATCCATTCTTTTTTTATTTAACAAAATGTTCAGGCAAAAGTGTTAGTTCTATATTATCAACTTCACAGAAAACTCAAGCCTTCTTAAAATATCTGCTGTGCTAATTTAGTCTCACATTCATCAGTAATAAATACAAAATCTGAAAACAAGTGCAACAGTAAGAGTGAACACAGCAAAACTGAGTGCTACTGCTGCTTTGGGGAACTTACAAAAGCAGATCTCCAAATCCACAACATATGAAACATAGAGTTAGAGCAGTGAAACTGAAAATCCTTTCCTAAGTCACAGGCTTTATGCCTGGACCACAGAAAAGACAGAAATATATTCTGATGAAGAGCATCTGGGTTTCACCAAAACTGCTAGCTTTGAATCCTTTTCTACACATGCATTAACTCAGCTCACTGATATGCAAAGAGACAGGACTGATTCAGATATACTGATACTCTGTGGCACAAATTATGATTGTGTGCCATCATGTGAAAACTGATGCACTGTCATTCTGTTTTATTCCTTTTGACATCTTGTGAATTCACTGTTGAACTGCAAACCAATGAAAGCAAAACATTGTCTGGAGAAGTTCACCAGCACACAGAAACTATGTATTATAGCTCAAAGGAAGATTTTCTGTTTTAGATATATGCTTCAGTAATACATTCAGGGACTGGCAAACTCATAAATTTAGCATCAATAAAGTAACTTCCTCCCAGACAAGATATATTTTGTCAAATTTGCCAGTTTTCCTAAGCATTATCAGGGTCAAGGACCATTACCAGCTCAACAGTCATGTTGTGTGTTTATTTCTGCAACATTTTATTTATTATCCTAGGAACAGGGGAACTCTGGATAGTTAAACAACAAAGAACACAGAAGTAATGAAAAATGATAAACAACAAGCATGCTATGTTAAACTAGTTTACAAAATAAACAACCAAAAACACATTCTAATATTATTTTTTGTGTCACTGTCAATCACCATGACATTTATGGTTGGCATATTTGTCTTACATGCAGTACATTGCATTTATGATAATAATTAAAAAAAGAAAAGAGAGAAATAAAGGAGAATTCTTCTCCTCCTTATCAGACAGTCAGAAACAAAATATTCATAAGTGCAGCTGAGGTAAATGCAACAGAGCTTGTACTAATTTATACTGTAAGACAATTTGCCTTTCCCCTTTCTGTTGAACAGAAAACAAACATAACTCCACCTCCAAAACTATGCAAACTACAATTGTGGTTATCTAACAGTACATATGTCAGCATACCCCAAAATACATATTTCTACAAAACTGATGTTAGAGATATAACTAGTTTTCTGAATCAATCTAGGATTGAGGGAAAAATCTGATAAAGGACTAAAACTGCCATGACTATTTATGAAAAATGCTTACAAATTTCTGCAGATCTAGTGAAGCTGCAGAAGAAGGGCTCAACACCTGACATGTCTTCAGTACATATTTGAAGAATAAGAGTGTGCTTTCAGACCTAGGTGAATTTTTGCTGGACTGTCTGTGAACTAACAACATTTATTATGAAGCAGAAGAGGGAAAAGAAAAACACATTACATAATGATGTAATTCCCTTGCAGATATTTTTCAAGAGAAACAATTTTTCAAGGTTGTATTGTTAAGACTACAATGACATGTAGAAAGATAATAATGCTTTTATGTTCGATAGATGTTACAAGGACAAACACATTTATGGTCAAAAGGAGCAATGACTTTGATGATAGTAGCCAGCTAGCCATGGAAAAAGACAAGAACAAGTAATCCACCTTTTCATTATTGAATCTATATGTTCATATCATTACGTAAAAACTGGTTATCAGAAGTGTAGAAGGATGGGATATCATGCCCAGAAAGAACGAAAGAAAAAAGAAAAACTGTATTTGTCGCCTTCATCTTTATGGAGGTTGCTAATTAAAGTTTGACACAAATTATCTGCACAATTAATGCTGTCACTTTCTTGACATTGATTCTGACCTAAGCTGCGAGGCATTCTGATAGCAAATACAATTACACTGTCCACACAGTTATGCTTATTAACATGAGAGCAGTTTTGATTGAGAATGGACAACTATTTTCAACATCCTGTAAGAATACTAGCAGAAAGTGCAACAGATGCTCTCTCCAGCACTGATCTATAAATCACAGAAACAATCTATATGAGAGTCTTCCAGTACAATTTAATCTGCTAAAAAATCACAAGTGGTAATTTACTATCAATCAGCATTTTCAGACTTTCAGCGTTACTGAAACTCTTACCTGGTCACATTTAAATAAAGCTGTAAGGAAAACAGCAGTAGCATAATCAAAAATAAAGTAAAATTCAGTTAAAATCAGCTGTTTGTATTTATACTCTTACTCAGGCATTCTTGTGGGCATCATCCCAATTGGAACAATACTGGCTATTAAAACAAACAACACGTTCTTTTTTAGCTTGTTCATCTGTCTGTGCCTTCCTAGACATTTGGGTTGATACTGAACATTGATACTTTAATGCACAAGAAGCATACAGCAGAAGACTTCTGTGATTAGAAATTACTCCAAAAAGCTTTACTACCCAAGACTTGAGGTTGTCTGCTCACTGCTGCTTGCCATCCACTTTTTAAACAGTTACACAACAACTGCTGAAATGCTGCAAATTATGGCCAAACATATGAGGGAAAATTTCTGAATCACCCTTAATTTGAGATTTAATTTGTTTAAGGAGTTTAAAGTCAAATAAATTTGGCTGCTGCTACACAAGCAGTCAAGCTATCCCATCAGACAACACCAGACTTTTGAAATCAAGATTGTTTACAGTCACTGAGAAGGAATGCACAATTTTTTTTTCCGTATTGTGTCTCCAGCAAATATATTGCTCATAAAACACTACAATAACTGATTTGGATTGGAACTTATTCATACCTTTCCCTGACCATAAGATTTATCTTTATTCTTCTGTATCATTTTTATTTTTGCAAATTTCAGTACAATCCTGAAAGAGTAAATTGAATTAACTAAGTCTTTTTTTTTTTTTTTTAGGCTATGGAATTGTCTAATTATTTTAACTATAATGTCATATGCTGTGTGTTATTCATTAAAGACATGTTATATTTTTTGTCTACATTCAAATAAATATTTTTTCTTTTTTTCCTNTTTTTTTTTTTTTTCTTTTTTTTTTTTTTTTTTTTTTTTTTTTTTTTTTTTTTTTTTTTTTTTTAACCAGGAGTTCAGTCTACTTTCTTTGACTACTGAAAACTGTTCTCAAGTAGAGACATTTTTATGGAGATAAATTCTCTGGTTTAACAGATGAATATGTAGATAAGACTTCCTTTCAAAGTAGAGAGAGTCAAAGTGAGAGTCAGCAGCACAAGCGTAGAGAGCTCATCATAAGGGCTTTCATCAGACAAGGTACATAGTGAATGCAAATCTTAACACTGTTTTATTTCTGCACTTTCTGTATGCAACTAACAATTTTTTTTCATATTCATGAAATATAGAATATGAAATCTGAATAAAAACTTTCAAGGATGATAGTCTATCATTTTCTTTATTATACTTCATGACATGAATGCTATGTAAGTGCCAAAAATTTCAAGGGAAAAAAAAAATCACGCTAAGATGGCATACCTTGTATTTATGTGTAAATTATCATAGATTGGTGTTTCAGGAGTGTCCTAAACACTTAAGTAATGTTCTGGTTGTAAAGACTTTTTTTATTATTATTATTTTATTTTTAGCAATAAAAAAAAATGGAAATAATACAGTCACAACTGTTCACAAGGAATCTTT
This sequence comes from Odontophorus gujanensis, assembly GCA_013399175.1. NCBI lineage: Eukaryota > Metazoa > Chordata > Aves > Galliformes > Odontophoridae > Odontophorus > Odontophorus gujanensis. The sequence continues at coordinate 50,730 of VXAB01005399.1, forward strand.
TCATCTAGCACTGAGAAATGTAGGCTGATCACAAAATAAACAATACAGTGTTGCACATGTCCGGGGAGACTGGAGCAATGTACTCATGCCATTGCAAGAATCACTGCCATATGTTATAAATTTCCTTTGTGATACTGGCCTGATGACATCAAATTTCAGGGGGATATATCATTGGCTCTAAATCACTCCTTGTTAGAAATTCTGAACTCATTCTTTCCGTGCCATATTACACATGTACAAGAATCCTTTTCTGAAAACAAAGGAAATAAATATATAAAAACAACAACAACAACAACAACTAAAAGAAACTCAAAACATTCTTCATTAACCTCATGTCCTACTTAATATTATTTACTGTTATTGTGTTCAACTGATTTACTAGAAATTACTATGTATTCTAAGTTAACAGGCCACAAGCTGATTTACCCTCAATAATGATGAAGGCTCCTGTCTTGAAAAGCAAAACGTATCTATAGTAAACATTAGCAAATAGGTAAATGCTGCAAGTAAACTCAGTCTGATACTCTATAGTTATATTATTGTGGATAAGGACTTGGCTGAGGTCAAACCTTCTATGTCCAAGTGGAGTCCGATGACAAGCAGTGTCCTCCAGGATTCCATCTTGGGACAGCATTCTTCCACATCTTTATCAATGACATAGATGATGTGATTGAGTGCACTTACAGCAAGACTGCTGATGACAACAAGCTGAGCAGTATAGTTGACAGAGCAGAAGGAATGCATACTATCCAAGGGGACCTTACCTTAAACAGTAGCCCCTGTGAACCTAATGAGGTTCAACAAAGTGTAAGGTTTTGTACTTGGGCTGAAGGAGTCACAGATATTTATACAAACTAGGAGATGAAATTCTAGAGCACAGATCTGTTAAAAGAAGGACTTAGGGGTCCTGACAGATGAACAATTTAACATGAGCAGTGTGAGCTTACAGCCTGGAAGGCCAATGATATCCGGGCTCTATCAGAAGAGGGATGGACAGCAGATGGGATGAGTTACTCTCAGCTCAGCCCTTGTGAGGCTCCAGCTGGAGTACTGCATCTATGTCTGGGTCCCCCAACGGAGGAAAAATGTGGAGGGTCCAGAGTAGGGCCACAGAAATGATCCAAGGGCTAGAGCACCTCTCCTATGGAGACAGGCTGAAGGAACTGGGCTTTTTCAGCCTGGAAAAGAGACAGCGGCGTGGAGACCTCACAGTGACCATCCAGTATTTGAAAGAAGTCTATAAACATGAGGGAAATCAACTTTTTACATGACTACAAGGGGAAATGGTTATAAACTAAAGGAAATATAGATTAAGTGTTGGGGAATTTTTTTACTGAAAGAGTGGTGAGGTGTTAGAACAGGCTGCCCGGAGAGGTTGTGGATACTGCATTCCTGGAGGTGTTTAAGGTCAGGTTGGATGGGACCCTGGGCAAACTGATCTAGTACTTCATCTAGTGGCTGACAACCTTACCTGTGGTAAGGGATTGGAACTTGGTGACCCTTGAGGTCCCTTCCAACCCAAGGCATACTATGATTCTATACTTCTATGATTACAAATTATGAAACTTTTCTAACAACTCCTCTGTGAGTTAACCTACAAAAAAGCTATAAAATATATGCACAATATTTAACAGCAAAGCTTTTTGTACCCATTTGTTTCTTAAAAAGTATTTTCAAAGCATATTCATTTACAACATTTACTGCTAATTTACATTAGTAAATTAATCATCATAAATGATAATTTGTGACATTAATTAGACTGATCATTGTTATAACCAACTATTTTGCATTAATTCTAACATGAATGTAAAGTGCACCTGCAAATTGGCTATGTAAGAAAGTTAATTAGCTTTTTATTTCTGTAAGGACAAGTGAGAATTTGCAGTCATGAAGTCTGGATCAAGAAATTCCAGTTACCTGATAGTGTGCTTCTAACAGCTCTTGGCTGTCAGTCACCATCTGCTGAGTTTTCCTACTTTTCATAATAAACATTCTAAAACCACATAATCCTCACCTTCTTCCATATGAAGGTTTGCAAAAACATAATCTTCAAATGCAACCATATTTTGAGCAGTTGAATATTTTAGCTGCTAAAAAGTAATGCCTCCTATTTTATTATGTTGGCCCATGACATCATGATATCAGAAGTGTATTTTGATGGTATGGCAGTAGAGGTTGAATAATGCAACCAACATTCTATTTTCTTGGTTCCTATGCAACAGGTGGCAGCAGAGGAGTCATCTGAACTTCACCTGGGGGAGGGTGATATACCAGTGGAGAGCTTGTGGGTGAGAATTAAGGAGCAGGCTAGTGTTAGTGACACTATTGTGGTGGTGTAATATAGGCCCTCTGATCAGAAGGAGGAAGTTGATGAGGTCTTCTACGAGTAGTTGGAAGTAGCCTCGCAATCTCAGGCACTGGTGCTTATGGGGGACATCAATTATCCAGATGTTTGTTGGGAAAGCAACATGGCACGCTCCAGATGGTTCCTGCAATGTGTTAAAGATAACTTGCAGATGAAGGTGATGAAAGAGCCAACAAGGAGTGGGGTGTTACTGGACCTCATTCTTACTGAAAAGAATGGGCTAGAAAGGGAAATTAAGGTTAGGGGCAGATTGGGATGTAGTGACCACAAGATGGTGGAATTCAAGATCTTGAGTGGAAGAAGCAAACCAAAAGGTAGGATTGCTACTTTGGACTCCAAGATAGCCAACTTTGATCTCTTCTGGGAGCTATCCCATGGGCTAGAGTGTTAGTAAGGGGGCCTGTAAGAGATGGTCAACATTTAAACAGCGCTTCTTCCAAGCTCAGGGTCAGTGGTGCATCCCTGTGAGTAAGAAATTGGGCAAGGGTGATAGAAGACCTGTGTGGATGACCATGGAGCGTAAACTCAGTGAGAAGAGAAAGGTTCATGAAATGTGGAAAACTGGTCTGACCAAGTGGGAAGTATATAGGAATGTTGTCAGGGCCTGCAAGGGTGCGACAAGGAAGGCCAAAGCCTACCTGGAATTGGATCTGGCAAAGGAGATAATGGATAATAAGAAATGTTTTTCTACGTATGTCAAGAGTAAATGAAAAACTAGGGAAAATGTGGGCTCCCTACTAAATAAGGGGGGCGTTATGGTAATGGGGAAATGCAGAGAAGGCGGAGATACTGAATGCCTTCTTTGCTTCCGTCTTCACTGTGGGAGCTCCACCTCGGGTCTCTTGGACTGATGGGGTAAGTGGGAGGGTCTGGGGAATTGAAGGATCCCCGTTGGTGGGACAGGAGATAGTCCAAGAGTGTCTACACAACATCAGTGTACATAAATCCAGGAGCCCCAGTGGGATGCATCCACGTGTGTTGAGCGAGTTGGCAGAGGTGATTGCTGAACAACTCTCTATCGTCTTTGAGAGGTCTGGGAGAATGCGAGACGTGCCTAAAGACTGGAGGATAGCCAGTGTNGCCTCACCTGGAGTACTGATTCAAGTTCTGGGCTCCCTGGTACAAAAAAGACAGGGGTCTGCTTGAAAGAGTCCAGCAGAGGTCTAGAAAGATGATAAAGGGCGTGAAACTCCTCTCATGAGGAAATGTAGGCTCTTGTTCATCCCTGGTAAATATGCATAGCCGTTTGTGGTGTGTTAGGAAGTAGTTTTTTTAAAGCTGAGGCTTTGTTCTCTAAAATAGTATTACTGTGCGCTTTGTATGTGCTGTGTTTTCCATGGAAATAAATAGGAGGCACTACTTTCAGATCAACTTATGTAATAATCTGTGAATTAAAATTACCAGGTTCTCATCCTAGAACTATTCAATGGAATCCAGATATGACAGCTAATTTCAGTTGAAGATTTTGGTCCTTCTGGCTTATAGAAATTACTTGTGATAAAAACACAGGGTTTTTTTGTTTGGTTGTTTGGTTTTTTGAATCCTGAAAACCACTTTACAGTCTCCAAAACTTATAAACCCAGTACTAAAGACAGCACTAATAAAAACTTTGAATTCAATTTAAATGTTTATCTCACCATCTTCTTACTGCTATTTGTACCATTCTAGAAAAAAAACACTCATCACAAAGATCTGGGTTATGCGAGCTTTTTATATTTCATTGTTGTTAGTTTTAAATTTAGTGATTATCTCTATTTCCCCAGTCCTCATTTAGCCAGAACATGCCCTCTACAAGCACAACAAGCAGCTCAAAAAGAGACTATTTAATTTCTGAATCTCACAAGGAAAATTTTAAGTCAGTGCTATCTTTACGTTTTCAAATTTTCTGCAGTGGTGAGCGTAAGTTTTCTAGTGTTTATTCTTGCCTGAAATATGAAATCTGTTGCAATTGTAAGTAAGACTTTATAACTAGAAGAGGTAGGTTACATTTTCCAAAAGGTCTAATGTTAAAATAGCACATTCCTAATTTGTACCTCTAGGCTGTGTAGAACTTGGTACCAGTTCATTTCATTGTGGATTATGCATGCTTTTCTAGAGACAGACATTATCTGAGCCCTAGGGACATGCTAGGAATGCAAACAAACGCAGATAGCAGCTGACATTTATTTGCCAGCTAACATCATCCACCCCACACCTCATTCCCATTCTCATCTATAGATTATAATAACTAGGAGAAATAAGATCTTCCCAAATATGAAGAGCATATGTGAATAATCTGTGAAAAAGTGTCTAATGAATACTATAGACTTACATGTTTATTCTCTAAGTAGGACCAAACTAAAGAATGGATTTATCTGTATTTTCTATTAAAAATGTTGCAGGCAATAATTCGTCAGTTTCATGACAAATTACTGAGACAATTACTATAGAACTGAAACTTGGCAGTAACAGTTGCCTTGGCAGAGTGCTATCATGCTCAGTGAAAAGGGAAGCCAGGGCTAATGGACCATCCAGGCCAATCTCCTCTGCAAACATGTGGGCTCCCACTGGAGCTCTCAACATCCAGCTCCAAGTGTTGTACAGAGTTTTCAGCGCCAGTGACAATATGTGTGTTATCTTTACTACAAGTTTCTTTTTCGTATCATTGCCCAAAATGGAATGATTTTACACATTTGTGTCTGAACCTTTCTGTATTTGTCCTAGTATACGTTCATTTGTTCCCGTGGAAATACCTTTGTTCATGCTAATTTATTAAATGAGAATTAGGCAGCTAAATTGTAATTCTGAAAGATGAAGGCACAACATTAAGAATCCATGTCACAGTAAATGCATAGAAGGGCAAGAAATCTCTTCTCTTTCTCATGTCTATAGGAAATCTAAACAATAAAATCTACAAACTTAACACAAACATGCACATGTCTTAAAGTTATATATTAGCACATGTTCAAATGTTCCGTATAAAACAAAATGATGGTAAACTTGCACGTATAGCTAAATATATGTTATATACAATACATGTGAAAACTAGGTGGGGGCTTAATCAACATGAGTTAAAAGTGGAAACTGATAGTTAATCCAGTACTAAGCCTTCTTCTGGAAGCAAATAAAAAACATAAAGCCTCTTGAATCTAAAAGGTTAGTGACGTGCACCACTTCATCCCTCTGGAACATTACATAACCTTGTCATATTCACTAATTTAATGAAAGGAAATTCCACTTCAAAGCTCTCCACTGCATCTTTTTCAAATTTTAATGTCTGCAGTCTGCGTATGAATTATTTGGTAACTGAGAGCTGACACTCTTTTCAATATGCAAGGAAGAAGCAGTAGATCTTAAAATGCCAAGGAAGCCAATCTTCTTCCAGAGGAGTTTCTCTCTAAGGGAAATATGGAATAAGGAATAATGTACCTGTAAATACTAGTTTCAGTTAGTCACTGAGAATGTCTGGGTGACTTTTATCACTGTTTTCACTCCCTGCTAAAACTAGGAAGAATAAAAATGTTTAAACAAAACAAGATGCATACTTGATCATTTGTACACAAGACAGACTCGTGATTAGTGACAGGAAAAGTAAAATCTGTTTAATGATAAGACTGACTCAAAGGGAAAAGAAACCATCAAACTATATATTATAGTTAAATATTAATGTTCAGTGAGCTACCCTCATAAACAAATCCCTATAGCTCCTGCTCATACAGAAGAGAAATTACTAGAATACTTCCTAAAAGCTGATCATGTAACTTACATTCATCTGTATATCACCATAATTTGAATCACCATGGGGTATCAATACCCCAACTGGCCTGTACAACAAAGGGGAAAAACACTCTTTTACAATCTGCTTCTATGCTTTGTGAAGATGATCAAAGATCCCAGTCTTCTGTATAACGTCTACACAGACAAAAGGCCTTAATGTTACCCTTTTACTATAAAATGCTCCGCAGCTCAAAGCAGTTGACGGCAACAGAAAAAATTCACAAAAATCCAAGTACATATCAGGTAACAAAGTTTATGAGGAAATGCATGATAGAAAACTCTTAAGACACTCAATTTTTCTATGATAATTTCCAAGTCCAAAAGATCTTTTCTCTTCAGTCCTCTTTCCAGATAATACAAGGAGGATTAGTTTACGGACCAAGTCCTTGGCTAAATAATACAGTTCCCAGCAGAATCAATAACAGATGAGATTGAATAATATATCCAATCCAGTCCTTTGGTGCCTGAAGGTGACATTTAGAATCATGAAACCTGTTTCAAACATAGTAACTGTACTTCAGCTTAGTGACAAGACAATTCATTTCTTACAAATCGGAACCATTTTGCATATAACCGTGTTCTGTCTTGGTGATAAATACACTGCTTTAAATCTCATTATTTCCTTGGTTAAACTATTAACTGCTGAGTGGTAGAATGCTGTTTGCATTAAATGATTGTGTAAGTATAATAAAATCTTAAACTCCATTTGAACATATACATTAACAACCATGGTTTCTTTAAAGTTATGTATATGAAATTAATACATTCAGCTCTGCTCATTCAAGAATATAATTTTAAGCAGATAGTTTGGGGAATTAAGTGATTTAAGATGTCTTTCTGCTTCCAAACTTGCACAAGAAGGCGTCACTTGACTTAAGAATAATTTATTGTGCTAAAGGGTTAATAAAAAGACTATAAAATTATGTTTTTCTATATAAAAAATAATACACTAGTTAATGAAGACTCATGCATCTTTTTTATCATGTTACTTGGCTAGAACACCAGCTCCCTATTAGATAAAAAAATATTTACCATTTGCCTACAATAACTGATTTTATGAAACCTAAATTAGGTAGCTAGTCAAGTAAAGAGAATATGTATACGTAAGTTCCTCTTACCAGAAATGTTGTGAGAGCCTTGCCCAGCTGCACAGAGCTTCAGTTGTACTAGAACACGTTACTGTCGCTTGTAAGATGATATATTACTGCAGCACAAGCAGATGTTCATAAACTAGGTCAGAAAAATATTTATAGCTATTACAAAAGATTGTGTTACCAAAGGTCTCAGAGGATCAGACCAGTTCCTTGTCTGCAAGTCAAGTAGAATACATCAGCCCAGTGAACATACTGTAAGTAGCCTGCTCTGAGATACAGTTATGCAGATATAAATGCAAAGATTAGATGTATTTACACCAGTGGTATCTTTGATTATGTGTTTTCAGTACTACACAAGGGTCGTACTGTGTTTAGCACCTACTGTGTATCCAAGTTCCTACAAGCCACCTTTTTTTTTCTTATACTGGTCTACCTGTAGCTAGAAAAGAAAAAAACACTACTCCTGAGGTGCAGTTTAGTAATTAAAATCTGTCTCTGCTCTGTGAATTTCTGCTCACAGGAGCCATGTAACTCCTCTCCAGTAATGCTCTGCCAGAAGAAATCTGAAGACAGAATGTCAGAACTAAACCATCTTATAAGTATATGCACAACTAAGTTATGACTAGCTTCAAAACTCAGTGAAATAGTAGAAGCATGATTCAATAATTCTAAAGGAGAAAAAGGAGGAGGAAAGCATGACTTAAAGTAACACACCATATAAAGGTAATCCCCTAGTTATTACAAGTCTATCTCTGTTTTAACTGTGATATATGACAAACGCTTGTAAAACCAAAGGGCCATAGGGGTTGTAAGAGACCACTAGAAGATCATCAAGTCCAACACCACAGCTAATGCACGTTCCATAGAATAAGTTGCACAGGAAAGCATCCAGGCTGGTTTTGAATATCTTCAGAGGAGGCTCTGCAACCTCTCTTGTTCCAGTTCTCTGTCACTCTCAAAGTCAGTAAGTTTTTCCACATGTTTGTATGCAATTTCTTGCGTNAATATCAAAAACCCTAACAAAAATAAAGTAAAAAAATCCTAAAGAAAATCAAACTGAATCTAAAGAAGTTCATACCTGCATGTCCAAGACAGAAGCAACATAGAGGTCAACAAAGGTAATTCACCTGGATTTTGTGTCACATCTTATCTGAGGATTGATTATATTTGTGAAGTGGATGATGGCTCTCAACTCTGGAATCATGACCGTACCAGTGAAATACCCCTTAGGTCTTGAGGAAGTTATCCCAAATATCCACCCTTTCATCTAGTGGAAAGCATCCCTGCTCTGGCAGGGGGATTGGAATCAGATGATGTTTAATACACCTTCATACCTATACCAGCCTATGTCTCTATGTTTATATGGAGAGGTGATTTTAACAGGGTCTGAAGCATCAGTTTTCAAATTAGTGACCGAACATTAAATGCTTATAATACATTCTGTGATTTCATCCAATCTGCCAGTTTTAATGCATACTTAATGTTTTAGAAAACTACAGAATGCAAGCTTGCAAGAGCTCTGCAGGACACAGTTGTAGCCTCTCGCTTTTTTTTTTTTTTTANCAGTAAGTTTTTCCACATGTTTGTATGCAATTTCTTGCGTTTTAAAAGCTCATTCAAATGCAGCTTGTCAGGGCTGATGCAAGTGATCTAGGATCAGTGTGTGTTGCTCACTTTTAGCTGAAAGCTGATGATTTTCAGGAACCAACAGCTGAATGCTGTTACAGAATATAGCAAAAGGTACAAGAGACAAGCTAGAATACTCCTTCAAAATACGTAAATAAACAAAATTAAAAGGGGAGTCTAAAATGATACATGACTGAAACATTTATTAAAAAGCTGATTACTTCTGTAATATAGCGCTAACAGTTTAGTCAACATATTCAAAGTGAACTACAGCTCTGGGTACAGCTGATCAGAAATCAGCCCATTTCCCTCATCACAGAATTATTAAGTATTAAACAAAATGTTCTTCCACAAACTGTTACCTAAGATCACTGAGAAGTACAATTATTTGATATGTTGTATATCACTTTTGCACTGCACTTTACAAAGAATGCTGCATGGGAAATGATTGTAATATAACATTCCGTGATTTAAAATATACTTTAGAAGATTATGCTGACTGACAGCGCTACACCATCTTATCTGTGTGTCATTCATCATGTCTTTATTCTTTTCATTTAGTAAAAATATATATTTATTTTATATTATTTTCTTTTTTAATATCAAAAACCCTAACAAAAATAAAGTAAAAAAATCCTAAAGAAAATCAAACTGAATCTAAAGAAGTTCATACCTGCATGTCCAAGACAGAAGCAACATAGAGGTCAACAAAGGTAATTCACCTGGATTTTGTGTCACATCTTATCTGAGGATTGATTATATTTGTGAAGTGGATGATGGCTCTCAACTCTGGAATCATGACCGTACCAGTGAAATACCCCTTAGGTCTTGAGGAAGTTATCCCAAATATCCACCCTTTCATCTAGTGGAAAGCATCCCTGCTCTGGCAGGGGGATTGGAATCAGATGATGTTTAATACACCTTCATACCTATACCAGCCTATGTCTCTATGTTTATATGGAGAGGTGATTTTAACAGGGTCTGAAGCATCAGTTTTCAAATTAGTGACCGAACATTAAATGCTTATAATACATTCTGTGATTTCATCCAATCTGCCAGTTTTAATGCATACTTAATGTTTTAGAAAACTACAGAATGCAAGCTTGCAAGAGCTCTGCAGGACACAGTTGTAGCCTCTCCCTTTTTTTTTTTTTTTACAGCACAAAACAACAAAATTTCCTTTTGTCATGTCACAAAGATTTTCACTCTGAAAGCTCGATCATGGTCAGAAAGGACGATTGGTTCCATTTTAAAAAAGTACGAATTACTGCAATATATCACTATCAAAGATTATACTTACTTGTCTTTCTACAGGTGTTCCAATCAGTATTCTTTCTGACCATCACAAAAGTAAAAAAGAGTATCAGTCCTAGTTATGAGTCCCTTTCAATTTCATATCTTACTTTTAAGAAGATTTAGAAGATAAAATCACTAAAGTTTGGTTTCAAGAGAGGAAAATGGAAGCCAAAAGATGTGAAAGTGACAGTTGGCTGCAGGACAAAAGAGAGAGCTAAGAGGCAAAACTCTGTAATTCTAATCCTGTCTCTGCTAATTGCCTGTTGTTTAGCTTCAGGCAAATTACTTAACATTCTTGTCTCGACTTCCTTACTTCCAGGATAATGCTACTTACATATGTCACAAAACATAGGGTGGGGTATTACTGTAATAACTGTCACTGCACTTAGACAATTTGAGTAGAGAATTGTTCTCATGCATAATGAATAAGAGGGCTGAAAAATGCCACAAGTTCTATCTAATTGTACTAAGAAAGATGCTTCTAGGAGGGCAAAGAAAAGGTAAACAAACAGATCAAAAAAGCCACTTGGATCTTTAATGTGGCAGTGAAAACTAGTAGCTCTTTGGCAACGACATTAGCCTTTGAAAAATGCAGTTCTTTGCTTATCAGTACTACAAAATGTTGGTTTAATTAACTCTCTTTTCTCTATGGAAATCAGCTTACATTGCGCAAGTGTGCTGAATAAGAGCAGCTCATTTTGACACCAGGAGGTATATACTGGAAGTTGTTGTCTCCTATAAAATTGTAGAAAATTATTTCCGCAAAATATATTGCCTTGCATCAAAATTCAAATTCAAAACTGTATAATTTTGTGCACTTCCATTTAAAAAATCAATGTCTTAATTTTACATCCATATAAGTTTTAATATTCACTTCAAGTATTCACCCACAGTACTATTTCAATATGTAACAATACATTTACATCTTCACGTTCTGAAATTAGAAATGTATGAATCTTTATTTTAGGCACTGAACTTTAGCAACCCTTGAAAGTATACTTTAAAATACCTGAAAATCTCCTGAAGAGAACTGAGAATCCTGGGTTTGCTATCTAACTCAGGTTTCTATGTTTTTGAATCTCAACAGTACATTCAAAATGTAGAAAATGTTAATGATCAATCACTGCAATGCATCACCACAGATAAAATAATAATAATGGTAATAATAATCGATAATTGCAAATATTTTCAATAACTGCAAAAAATATTGCATTATTGAAAAAATTACTGCTTTTTTTACTGTTGTTTTGTTTCTCCTCTTTTTTTTTTCTTCTGGATATACAAAACAACTAAAAATGTGTTACTCACATCTCAAATTATTGACACTAACTTAAAAGATGTTAAGCTACTGCAGCTGGAGATGAAAAATAAATGATGAAATAAAAGTTGGCCTCAAATGTCCAAAAATAACACCATTTGGTCTGGGGAAAGACAGGAATAAAAACCTAACTGAAAACATGTCCCATTTCATGAAAAACATTTCTGAAATTGAGAAGAGAAATGGAAGATGATTTGTCAAACAGTTCTGAAGAATAATCCAAACTAACATTAGCCATTAGCTCTATCAGATATTTGTTTATACTTCAGTTTATTAAAAAAAGGAAAAATGTTTGATAGGTATGACTTTAGCATGTAAAAAAGTTGCTTGTTATTCAGGTCTGGAATGTTATAATTGTCTCTTTAGTTCCTCAACATGTAACATACAGTACAGAACAGTTGAAGCTTCCAAATGAATTGCTGTATTAATAAATCAAAGGAATAAATTGTTCTGTGTATTGTTCTTTCATGGAATGTGTTTAAAAACAAAGCTTCTATAGGCGAAATAATATTACAAACCACTCTGTCCAAACCTGGCAAACAAAACTGGAAAAAAAGAGAAAATCAGACTTTTGAATAAATATTTTAGTTACATTTTGATGCATTTACTTCCAGAATCTAACATCTTGCTCATAGCTGCAGCTTTTGAAAAATACATATTCTCAAGAAATAAAAAATGTTTTTTGAAGTTTCTTTTTTTTGAATACAGTATTCTTAACTATGCCCTTCAGTGTAACAAGAATATAATGCAGTATGTGACAGCAAAGCAAAAGAAGCAGAAAATGAACAAGTACAGTTATTACTGTCAGTGTCAGAAATTAGTAAAGTAAATCCCACTGGATTACTAGGTGTATTTTTTTATTTCTTTGATATTATTTAGGGAATACAGTGATGATATATGCAAGGTTTATTTTATCTCTGTGCTTTTTTTCAACTCTGTAGCCTGTAGTATGGTCACACACACATACTGACTTTCTCTATCAGAATGTAGCATTGGTCTTTTGCTGTGCTTACTCAATCAGACCTACTTTGATATACAAGAATACACACATTAGGTACAGTTAAAGGTTCCTAACCATCTCAAAAAAGGAACATGTATTGATCGGGATAACTTTTTACATTCCAGTTGCTGTTAGAAATTATAAACATTATAAACTAACTAAATGTGTTTGCTGTTCATATTGATTTTTCTGGAAGTCTACTCATCATATCAGCCCCTCTGTGGCTGTCCTTCACTGCAAGATGTTGGCTTATTATATCAACCTACAGACAGAGGGCTAAATCCAGTTACATCTAAGAATGGTGAAATAAATATAGTATGGAATTTATTATTCTTTTCTATTCACTTTGCTCCACCCACCGCCTCACTGTGCTCACATCCACTGTTTAGTCTCCATAAGTATTCAGCAAGTGTCATGCAATGTCAATGGATGCAATTTTTTCCACACGGAGGAATTCAATTACATATCTTTGCTTCATATACACTTCCAGGTCAGACATCATTTTGTCAGACTGTCCCTCTGCTGTCATCTGCTGCATGGCAACAAAATGTAATGGAATATTGGTGGGAAGGTCCAACCTTTACTGGCATATCACCAACATCCACCTCTGACATTGTGGTTCAGCAAAATAGAATAGAAGGCATTGCTTTCAAAGAGGTCGTATATTAGAAATATAAAATTAGTAAAGAGTAGGACTGAAAGAGAAAAAAAATGAAACAAAACTGGGGTAATCCATTTTTTAAACAGAAATACTTCCCTTTTCATCGTTAAGAACCATTGCTATTTTACTGAAATTATAATTCTCTGAAAATTTGCTTCCAAATTAGCAGGTATTTGAAAAAATACAGTTTGCGTATATTACTTACATGGCAAACAAAAAGCAAACAAAACAATGCTTTTTGTTTCCGAGTGTATAATGTTAACCCATTTACTTGCATTTGTATAACAGAGATTAAAAATCTCAATACCGTCAACAGTGTGGAAAGCATCCCTCTCCTTTGAGTTTACTCATGCAGTGGTCACTCCTATAACACCAGTTATATAAGGAGGAGCTAGCGAGTGTCACTTAAGGCAGTGCAGCCATCTGTTGGCCACAGAACATGCCAGGTGCCAACGTACAAGAATCTTGCAGATGGGTTACCATCAGCTATCAGGCTGCCCAGGCTGCCTAGTTTTTTCAAATAGCCAGAGAACATTTACACTAGTCACACTTAACAGCAGCAACTTCAGAGCTGATAAGATTGATGTACTACAGTTTTCAGTTTTCTTGTAATTGCATCCCCCCCAAAAAATTTAAACCTAAACCAAAAACAAAGAATCAAGCAAGCAAGTAAACAAACAAACAGATTACTGATCCATACAGCATTACACTTTCCGAACTCCTCTGATCCTGGAATCCATTACAGATTGCATTCTTTACCTTTTCACTGTCAAAATGAGATTTTGTGTATATATATGAATCTTTCCATATTGGTAATCTCTTCAGTTCAAATGTCCTGTATGCCCTGAATGTCAAATTTATTTCACAATCCATCATCACATTTTTTCTTTATACCATGTGGAACTGATTTTTTTTTATCTGATTCCTATCTTGAGACTGCTCTGTTCTCCTAGATCTGAGAATCTAAGTACTTTCTGATGAAAGCTTATTTCTTAAGCTTTCTGATCATGTTCCAGTGATGTTTCAACCATGAACTCAATTTCTTTCTTGTCTAGCTTACAAAAGATTCCTCTGCACCAAAGCAGTCCAGTGATGAAGGCATTATACTGTTAAAAAGTGGGTTGGCTATGACCAAGTAATTCAATTGTCAAAAATTAGAAGTAAAGTAAATACTGGATCTCAAACTGAAGAGCCAATGCCAGTTGTCTGCAGCACTGTTATTTGAAAACATACAGCAGCAACCTTAAAGAACCATCTAAATTAACTTCTAAGAGAGGTAAAAAAGCAATGAAAATCAAGGAAATACACACAGTTTCATGTGAATGAACAATGAAGAACAGATAATAAACTCATAAAGTTATTTTAGTACCTAGAAACTTACTTACAAGAGCAGCATTCTCTTTCCCAAAATATAAAAACTGATATGAAAATTCTCAGACTAGTGGAAAAAGTGCAGTTCTGGAATTTCAAACAGATGACTGCACCTGTTATTGATATGTATTTTTATTCTTAACTGCTTTTTTAAAATTGAAACTGATAGCTTCTTAAAACACGATGAGCCCTACACTGAGAAATTTTGCTGTAGACCTCAAAGATGAAATCCTGGTTACACAGAAATCAATGGCATTTCTAAATGCAGCCAGCATTAACCCCTCCTACCAGTTTCCATGATTGTAAATGACAGTAATTTCTTTACTAGAAGTACTTTTCAGAACATATAAAGCTTTCTAAGTTCCCATACATACTGCTCACAAAAAGAAGGCTGAATAAGATAGGTAATAAAGACAAACACACATTTATATCTATATTGCTTTTACCAGCAGACATATTGGAAGGCACATTTATTTGAACCACAATATTGCTAAAAATCTGGACTAGAGATGCAGATAAATTTCTGAATTTTTGTATGTTATATTCTTTGGAGACTGACCGGACTGCTTTGAAATCAATTTTGTTCTGTTTTCTTTGAAAATCACCGCTATCATTAGTTGATACTATATGCCATACAAGAAGTTTTATACATTTGATGTAGCTACAATTATTAAAATAGTTGTACTCTATTCCATGTGTTTCCTTAAATAAGCTATTTTTTTCACTTGTAAGCAGAACAAACCTCAGCAATTTCAGTGACAGTATTCAAAGTCAGAGAAATTGAAGACTTGGCTTGTTGTTTTCAGATTCAGTTTAAGCCTTGAGCTGCACACATTTACAGCACTGAGATAAGTATTAATAATAACTCTTGCATTGATAACAGAAGTTTGCAAGCTACTGCATTATGCACTAGTGTGGAAAATTAGCCCTGATTGAAGGGAAGTTGAATGAATAGCTATAATCTGCTACTATTCATACCTTTACAGCAGAGTTGCCATAAGATGTAGCAGTAATCAAGGTAATCAATCAATCTTACATATCATCACCAGAAAAAAAAAATAATAATAATAATAAACAAAAAGAATCCATCCAACAGGCAGTGAAATAATTAGTCTGGTTGACAGGTACTCACACTACACTATACAAAAGGTGATTAAGGGGTAGGAGTCAAGAAAGTTCTGACATGTACAGTTCTGTCTAGACTTTTGTTAGATGGAAACAAACCTATATTTCACATGAACTGCTGTATTTTGTGGTTAAGTAAAGACTTCCATGTAAAAGAGTTTTAAAAGCTAGTCTGTTGTAAAATTGGCTTTGATGGGGTTAAAAAAATTAATTTCTAAAAATTCAAGCCCAGCTACTACTCTTGCTCAAAAGCTTTCATTAAGCGTTTCTTTTACTACAGTGGTATGTGTATTTTGACAACTACACAAAAGGTATATATTAATTTTCTTACTTACTTAATTTTATTAGTTGTTAAATCACACTTAATTACTCTTATTTGTAATTAATTTCTAAATGAAATAATTGTCAGAAATAAAAGTCTCATATCAGTGTTTTGTGTGTGTGTGTATTTAATGTTCTTGAATGGCAAGATGCAGGAGACTGGGAAGAGCTGGTTTTCAGAAATGAAAGGAAAGGAAATGTATCATTCTGCTTTTATAAACATAGCTCTCATCCTACATTATAAAACATTTACACTGAGGTGGAATGTTTCACTGCCTATAGTGAAAATATTCCCTGTGAAGTCATGCCAAATACACATTTATGTGTTATATAGGAAACCTCCATTTCCATAGAACTTCTAACTGTTCACAGATATCCAAGCTATTTAAGCAGTGGAAATTAATTTCTCTATTTGTTCACTCATATTATCCATTTCTTTACAGTCAGTAAGTTAAATTTTCTCCCCAGCAATCCTGCCAGAAATAATAAAGAATTCCACTGAAATAGGGTTGATTAAATGGTAAACAGTAATGAAGATGAAACACTGTACAAATATTATTTTTAACAGTTTCTTTTTCTTTTAGGTTATTAAGTTCAAACAATAACTTACTGTAATTTTGTCACTGCCTCTCAGTAGACTTGTTATTATATTCATGGAACTTAATTATGTGATGATATACTTATTAGTTTGACAGCATTTATTACAGTAAAAAAAAAAAGTTTATTAATTCAAAGCATTCCCTTAAATAAAGAGTATTAAGTATATACGTATATATATATATATGTGTATATATATACATATGTGAAATATTATTTTCTTCTACTGATTGCTGCACAATCATTTTGGTCTTTCTAAATACCATTTTAGGAGGACGGAAGGAAGGAAGGAATTCG